>BRDA01088524.1:0-5000 GCA_036984385.1 Crenuchus spilurus
GTGGTTTTTAAATGTGCTATATAAATAAACTTGACTTGACTTGACTTGACTATATGAGGGCTGCTTATTAAATGGACAGGGAGGTGGGACCGGAGATTGCTCCACCCACTCCATGCATTGACCCGGTATTACAGTGCAGGGGGCAGCCATGGCCTAGTGGTAAGGATCTGGTCTTGTGACCAGAAGGTTGCTGGTTTGATCCCCATACAGGAAATGACTCAAATGCTCTTGAGCAAGGCACCTAACCCCCTAAATGCTCCCCGGGTGACTGAGCTGGTGGATAAGGGCTGCCCACCGCTTCGGGCACAAATTCTTACAGCCTAGTGTGTTCACTAGTGTGTGTGTGTGTGTGTGTTTCACTGCACGAATGGGTTAAAAGCGGAGGTCAAATTCCGTTGTGTGAAAATCACATTGGCTAAATTGGTTTCTCTCTTAATCTCTTACACCTAAATCTAACCATTAACCTAAATATCCAAAACAGTCATACACCTAAACCTAAACCTAGCCTTAAAATCAGTAACCAAAGCACAGTTTTACACCTAATCCTAACATGAACCTAAATATCCAAAACAGTCGTAAAGCTAAATCTAAACCTGACCTTAATCTCAGTAAACAAAAGCTGTTATGCCAAAACAAGGTGATGTGATGGTAAAACAGTGTTTTTCCTCATGTGGACCAGCAAAATGTGTCCACTTTAACAAATTTGACTAATATTCCTAACCTTATGAGAACATTTTGTCCTCACAAAGAGATAAATACACGTCACTCCCTCAAACACACATATTGGGTCTTTCCCTATCACATCCAGCTGTGTGTTTGGGAAAACATCCTAGTTTGGGGTTGTAAAAGCACTGATCACCTCAGCTGGTCATAATATGGCAAGGATGAAAGCGCTTCTTTTCACACACACACACACACACACACACACACACACACACACACACACACACACATGGAAATTATATTAATCCTGATTTTCTCTTTGATTGGTGTGTACACACAGTCTGAATAATTAATGTCCTACCAAAGTCCATTAAATGAACCTTTTCCAGTGAAATGCACAATTTCCTGTAAAATACAATGAAATTCAAATTATAAGCAGGTGGTGTCTTAACTTGACATTCTGGAAATAGTATGTAGAAGATATCTGACTTTTTTATTCTGGTAGTCATGTGTTAAAAGTGTTAAAACTCTGCTACTGCACTTTTCTGAGTTGCATGAGCCTCAACCAAGCACTGTTTACGCTTACATTTCCAGCATTTGGCAGACGCTCTTATCCAGAGTGCTTTGTTTCCATAATTCCATCTCAGCTAATACAGACAGGCTAGAGTCCAAACTACTCTTCAGTTCAGACACTTCTAGAACAAAACCATCATTAATACCTATAAAAAAGGAAAGATACACAATTATACACAATATAAGAGCATCACAATGCATTAAAGTGTTTTGAACTAGTGCATGCTTGAGTGCTCGACAAAGAGATGGGTCTTCAGTCTGCATTTGAAGACTGCAAGGGACTCAAACAGCCAATGGGAGTTCGTTCCACCACCTGGGTCCTAGGACTCTTGATGCTAGTCTTCCATGTGTCTTGAAGGATTGTGGGGTGAAGCCAAGCTGTACTAGAAGCTGGAAGGGTTCGAGGTATGGCTCTAGACTTGACCATTGCCATTAGACAGGAAGGGGCTGGTCCATTTTTTGCTTTGTAGGAGAGCATCAAGGTTTTGAATCTGATGCCAGCAGCAACAGGTAGCCAATGAAATGTAAGCGACAGTGAAGTTACATGAGAGAACTTGGGCTGATTGAAGACCAGCTGAGCAGCTGCATTCTGGATCAGCTGCAGGGGCCTGATGGCCTGCAAGGGAAGACCAGCCAGGAACAAGTTGCAGTAGTCAAGTTTTGAGATGAGGAGAGACTGGACAAGCACCTGGGTGGCATCCTGAGTCAGATTAATTGAATTTTGAAGAGGAGGAATCTGCACAACCGGGTCAAGTTTACAATGTAAATAGAAAACGATAACTGGTCATCCAGGAACACACCCACGTGTTTGTTCAGTTCACCGAAATCGCTCAGCAGAGGATAAGACACTGTTCACATTATTTAATGCTGCAATCAGAATGCACACCTTTACTCCATAAGCCACCTGGAGGCCAAAACGAATACTATTAGAGCAGCCAAGAAGAACAGGTGAACCCAACACCATCTCACACCTTACCTCTGCAGAGTTCCAACTAAAATTTGCCATCAGAAATATTGCACTCAACCACAACTTCTGCATATATATTTCCAAAATGTCTGCTGGTGGAACACTTTTTAACATTGTCAACTAATAGTATATTCAATTACTACTATCAAAGGTATTACATTTCCTCTAAACTTGTAGTACAACTGATAGTACACAATTTAGAGAATATCTAAATAAAAGGCAATTTTTCAACAATTTGTTGCCTCAACCCTCTCTCTCTCTCTCTTTCTCTCTCTTTCTCTCTCTCTTTCTCTCTCTCTCAAACACAAGTAGAAAGAAATAAAAGATTTTGACACTATTAGCTCGGCGGGCTTGTCTTTGTTTTTTTCCCTAGAACTCATTAAAATAGGGAATGGTAGGTTTAGCTCACATGAAGAGAAGCCTTTTTGTTCCACCACATGTGGAGAACAATGTGTTTGAACTGATGCATTGTGGGTGATTAAGCGATGGCATCACTGAGCAGAGATTTATAGGACTGACCATACAGAATTATATGTAGCTTTTATATGTGTGTATGTTTGCACGTGTGTGTGCGTGTGTGTGTGCGCTCGTGTGAAAAAGAGAGTAGGAAGATTATGAGACCAAAGGGACTGTACACACACTCAAGATGTAAGATGACCCTGCAGGAGTCTATCATTTAATGCTGATGACCAACACACACACACAATTACACACACACACACACACACCAACCCCTACAAATCCGGTGCCAGTCCAGCTGGACTTTACGATGCTGCTCCATCCTACAATGTTCCAAACAGCCAACAAACAAGGCTCAATAAACAATAAACTCTCACAATGTGACTGCACATTTCATACTCTCACACGAATAAGACAAGCCCCAAGAGACAACACAATACAACACTGAACAAGAAAACTTTCTTAAGAAAAGAACTCTTAAAGTGATACCTTGGCCAAAAATCTAATTTACACGCTTTCCTCCTCACCACAAATGTAGTCAAGCAGCCAAGATGTGTCTGACGTTTGCTTAGTGTAGAGGTCTGCATGTCTATAGTAGTAACAGACAATACGAGCATATAACTACCAATTAGTATTGTACAAATGCAAGACTAAAAGATCACAGATGCTTCAAAATATGCTAAGTCATCTCAAACAGACACTGCACTTTCAGGCACTGTATGAAGCAGATCTATGGCTGACAAAAAAATGACGGACGAGGATTGTGGGAGCATTTAAACCAAATGTAATCAAATCAGGGATGAGAGACCAGGGCTGTGCAATGACAAGACAGGTGCAGCCAATGAGATAGGGCATGATGTGACTAAGGCAGAGACATGACAGAACGTAAACAAAACAGCATGTGGACACAAGACTGAGACAGGGACGAGGCTGTGGAGAGAGGTTTTACAGACAGTTTTACACATGCAACATGCGGCACGGTGACTTAGTGCTTAGCACGTTCGCCTCTCAGCACTGAGGTCTTGGGTTTGAGTACACATCTGAGCAAAGTTTCCATGTTCTCCCCGTGTCTGTGTGGGTTTCCTCTGGGGACTCCACTTTCCTCCCAGAGTCCAAAAACATGGAGGTCAGGTGAATTGGCTACTCTAAAAAATACCCTGGTGTGTGTATGAATGTATGTATTAGGGGTGTGTATCTGTCCAGTAAATGACGATCCGATACGTATCTCGATTCATGCGGTACAAAACGATTCAGAAACGATTTATTTTAAATTGGACCGGTTCGATTCGATTGAGGAGGATTTCGATACGATTCGGTTCAATATAATCGGGTAGGAAATAATACGAGTTACTTGTTTAAAATAAATAATTTACATTAGGATTCAACATAAGTTAACACTAAAAATGTGTTTTTGCTTTCAGACAGATTAATGAAGTACTAGAGAACTAGTAAAGTTGTATTTGACATGTGAAGTCAGAAACAGTAAAATACTATCGCGTTGGGATGTGGTACCGGGGCTCCAATGTTTTAAACAAGTCCCCAAAGCCCTCATTCTCCACCACACAGTATGGTCTCAAGTCTTTGACAATAAGCTATTGAAGCCGTTATTACTTTGGCTCTAGCTGAGTTGTGGTCGAGTTTTGGCTGGAAGAAGTCCTGTTTTTCTGTGTTTGTCATGACGTGTCTTTAGGCTAACAATGCTAGCGTCCTCATTGCCACTTTCCTCATGTCATCTCACCAAATTTTGTCCGTTCTTCATTTAAAGACCGAACTTCTTCTAAACTTTACATTTTAAGCTCAGCGGAGCGTTGTAGAGTATAACGTCGCTTCTGATTGAGAGTACGATGTGCGCGACTGGCTGCCACTTCTCGGTGTGTGTGGTTGAGTGTGTGTAACTGGAGTGTGTGTGTCAATTGTAAAGCGTCCTTGGGTATCTAGAGAGGTGATATATAAGTGTAACGTAATAAATAAAAAATAACTTTACTTGGGAACTAAATTTAACCTTCAATTTTTACAGCAGAACTGTCTTCTCAAGTGAACGACTACTTCTCATAAAGTGTCCAAAATAAGAGATCTTCAGTTTAGTTATCTGGACTTCTAGTGAAAGGTGAGGTTTGATGTGGTCAAGGAGCCATTTTTTTGTTTTCTTTCGTTGTCCAAGTTTTTCTCCAAACTGATTCAAACAAGTTACGTAAATGTGATTTTTGGCCAAATAATCACTTTAAAGTAAATGCCAAAAGCAAACATTTAAACACTGTAAGAATCTTTTCTGGACCTTCTTTTATAGGAAATTGAAGACATACGATAAAAAGTCAGCAGGTTTCTATATGTGAGCACT
>BRDA01088524.1:7500-14720 GCA_036984385.1 Crenuchus spilurus
ATCATGGACAGATGTTCCTCTGAACCAGGAACCAGGGAGTTTGAGAAGATTTCCAAATGTAATGATAAAGTTCAGAATAGTCTGATCTATCCAGGTCTTTTGTTCTAAATGCAAGTGAAAGCTGGATAATGAAAAGTTTGGACAGGACATTGACTGATGACTTTGAATTGGTGTAGGTGAAGAATGTCTGGGCACAAATCCATGTTTGTTTTCCTTGCTGTCCAAATCAATCCTCACCTTTCACTTGAAGCTCAGCTAACCGAAGTGAAGCTCTCTTGTTTTTGACACATCATGTGAAGAAACACTTCATCAAAAATGAATGACCAGTAATAAGTTGGGTGGATGGATACAGTCTTGAAGAAATTGTGACTCTCCCCTGCGTTCCTGGCGCCGCCTCTGTCCGGTCACATGTTCTGTGTGTGTTTACCTCTCTCCACATGCTGTCAAGTCACCATGTGCTGTTTGTTTACATCTTCCACGTCATGTCTCCACCTCCATCCAGGTCATGTCACGTCTTGTTTCATTGATAGCACGTGAGTCTCGTCTCTGTTCATGACCCTGCTTTCCCATCATGCTTGATTATATTTGCTTTAAAAAGCCTTTCCATTGTTTCCATTGCAAGTACAGGGGTTACACAATGACACTGAAACAGCTGTCATTATAGTGTGGGAGGTTTCATGGCTAAATTGGACCAGTATGGTGGCCAATCTTCATTAATTGCACCAGTAAGAGCAGAGTGTGAAGGTTCAGTTAGCAGGTAAGAGCACAGTTATATAGTATATTACAATGCACACAACATTATGGTGACATACCAGAGTTCAAAAGAGGACAAATTGTTGCTGCACGTCTTGCTGGCGCATCTGTGACCAAGACAGCAAGTCTTTGTGTCTAAATATTATTGAGCCACTTTGGGGTGTTTTGGAGGAGCGAGTCAGGAAACGGTTTCCTCCACCAGCAAGTAGTGACCTGACCACTATCCTGCAAGATGAATGGCTTAAAATCCCTTTGACTACTGTGCAGGACTTGTATATGTCATTCCCAAGACAAATTGATGCTGTATTGGCTGCAAAAGGAGGCCCTACACCATACTAATAAATTACTGTGGTCTAAAACCAGCTGTTTCCGTTTCATTGTCCAACCCCTGTATATGTCGCCAGCATCACATCTCTATCTTAGTTAAGCCACAGGCTAGTGTTTGTTTCTGCATCACAGTCACAATGTTCATATTTGTTTACATCTTGTTCAATAAAGTCCAGTTTGTTTCTGGATCCCCACCGTCTTCTATCTCTTCCTGCTTCACAGCCATGGACAAAAACAATATATTCTGAAGAAAATATATGGTCACCAGGAGTGATCTTAGGAGAATTGACTTCATAATTTCAATTAATAATAAAATAATATTTTTATTTAATTTAATTTTTTTTATTCATATTTTTAACCAACTCTGCAATAAATGTGTTTGTAGATTAAATAGACATCATCATGAATAAAGTAAAAAGTAACAAGAATAGTTTTCCCAAAAATGTCAAGTTCCATCAGCAGCACTCTTGAAATAACATTAGCCAAATCAAATATTAATTAGCCAAACCAGGTGTGGGATGGACTGCCATAAGCAGAGGTTGTGAAATTGTTAAATACATTCACAAACAGATTTTTTTTGTATTAACTGTATTTATTCTAATATTAGTGTTTTAGCTTTTCAAAACATTTTTTTTCTCAGGAGCCTACAACTTCTATACAGTACTGCACATTAAATATATTTAAACTTTTAACTTGTACAGATTTCTGAGATCTTGAACGGTGGCCTTTGTACAATGCTATCCAAATTTCTGGCTGACACTGTACTTCAGAAAAAGCGGAAGTATCTTCAATTTAAAAGCAGGAATTCACCTTAACTTTACTTGAGTACATGAAGCTGAGTAAACATAATTTTGTACCATCCATCTCTGTTCAGAATTCAGTCACTCATGCTCCCAAGCAGTGTTTTACCACTATACCACCCTCTACAGACCACATCCAGTCACTACCAGCATTTCCTTCTCTCTCCCTCTCTCCATTATCATGTTGTCAGTCTTCATTTTCATATGACCTCAGCACCAAGGCACCACAAGGGACCTCAGTCGTCATCCTGTCTCATAAAAATTTGTGGAAATTTTTGCCCAGAGTTTATCAGTGCAATAGAGTTCAAGAATGTTGAAATGAAGTCAGTTATCAATGATCCTCTCCAGAAACCTTAAAGCCTTGTTCCTGTGAGTATTAAAAATAAATGCTGATAATACATGGTTGCTTAGGCTACATTACCATGCTGAATTAACTCTTTACACAGAGTCTACACTGCTTAATCAGCTTTTGACTGAACTTAAACACTATGAAATAATAGCACACTGGTTTTACACCATACTATATAATAGAAACATGTTGGGCTTCTATGCAGATAAACTAAAAAAAAATAAAAAAATTAAAAATGTAAACTGTCCAAGCCAACGTCTATACTGCTGATTCATAAACCACTACCCACACAAAATAAACATACCAGAAAAAGGGCGCAGAGGCAGTTCTATTTATATATCTTTGATAGTTATTTCATTATTTTATGGAGTATATTTCATTATTGTTATACTACTATTACATTCCTACCCTGCTTTGCTGTTGCTCAAACCTCTTGCTTGGAGCATTTTATTTCAGACCAAAAGAATTAAAACTGCTGGAGAATAAAAGTGCTGTATGAGCTTCAGTTTCAAATCTCACAGAAGCTGTTTAATATACTACACAGCAAATCTGCCAGTGTTAAATCAACACTATTAGAGTTAAATTAACACTGAGAGTATTACATTTTGACATTCAGATTTACTGTGTAAGAGGTACCACTGCAGTTATGAGAGGAACCTAGTGATTGAACCTGGTACATATCATTGATATTATCATGCCACAAGTGTCATATTGTACATTGTCATAAGAGATGTAAATAAATTAAGTAAATGTAAGTCAACATTATGGAGGGAGTACGGTGTATACTTTAGATTTGATCATTTGTGTAGCCTAGATCTGACTGTGTGTTATGAAGCATAAAATCTGAAGTAAACTTTATTCGAGACTTTTGTCACATAAGAGTGCTGATGTATACATGAACCTTTCCTGACTTATGATGCTTTGATCAGAGCCACTGAAACTCACAAAATGCATAAATCAGAATCTGTTTCCGGTAGCAAATTGCAAATACATAATGTAAACAATCCAAAACCACACAGAATACAATCTGCCAAAGATCACAGGCTAACTGGCTAATTACCTGGCTATCCAGCTGAGGTGTTAAGTAAACAGGGAACAGCACCTGATATAGCCTCATCCCTACAATGGAAGCTGAGTTCGGCAGGTTTCTGGAGGTATGTTTGCCAGTTCAATAATGACATTTTCTTTAATTATTTTGAAAATTAATGATGACAAATTCATCAGAGTAGTTTTGCCATGTGTCTTTCAATTTTTATCTCCTTGTAAATACAAACTGAACTCTAGTGTTTTGGCTTTGACTCACTCAGAGGTTAAAGTAATTCAATAAATAACAGATAAAAGAAAAAATACTATGAGTCAAAAAGTAAAGCAGCAATATATATAAGTGAATTTTTGTGAATTCACTTGAACATTTATTTATCAGACAAAAGGTTTTCAGTTATATTTGTCATAAATTTGCAATATATGTCAACCTAAAACCTAATTATTTGCTACCAGAATTTTATTTGCATATTTTAAAATGATAGGGTTGTCAGGCTCAAATAGCTCATCCTTATTTTCTGTCTCTTCTCACTGAAATGGCTTCAGAACTATTCCATTAAGTAATTATTTACAGTGTTTACATTGAGTTTTTACCACTTTTTTAACCCCCTCTACCTTGTGCTCATGAGCTGTGGCCACATAAATACAAAGAATACAGGCCAGTGTGTGTGAAGAAAATACACAAATATGATTCCTATGTATTCCTAATTTAATTCCAAGTAATTTAACTTCTACTCTGAATTTATTAAATGTGAGATTATGTTGGATCTGAGACAAACATGATGTCTATGAGGTGCATTTAATAACTGTCATTTACAGGTTGTCAACTGTTTTTACTGAAGTTAGCAGTCATTTCAGTGTGTTTTCAGGGTTTGAAAATCATACATCAGATTTCAGTTTTTAGGATTTAGGCCTGAGGTTTTAGACTTTAGGTGTCAGGTATCAGGTTTTAGGCTTCAGGCTTTAGACTTTATGATTCAGGTTTTAGGCATTAGAATTTAGATTTGAGGTTTCAGACTTGAGGTTTTAGGCTTTAGGTTTTAGAGTTTTGTATTCTGTTTCAAATATTTAAGCTTTAGGCTTCAGAATTCAGATTTAAGGTTTCAGACTTTCCACTTAGACTTTATGTTTCAGGTTTTAAGCTTCAGGTTTTAGATTTCATATTTGATAGGTCTTAGATTTTAGGGTTTTATGGTTTAGATTTCAGGTTTTAGACTTTAGGCTTTGTAGATCACAGGTTTCATGCTTCAGGACTGAGTCTGAGATTTCTGGCTTCAGTTTTCATGCTTTAGGTTTTGGGTTATAGGCTTTAGAATTCAGACTTTCAAGTTTCAGGTTTTAGAAACAGTGAAATAATGTCTTTAGTATCTGCTCTGTGCACTTCTGCGTCCTCTCGCCTCTGGATGCGTGGTTGTGCGTCCTTTCTATTCAAAGTGTAGCTCCTTTGGCTGTCGCTCTCTCTCTCTCTCTCTCTCTCTATCCTCCACATCCTCGCGTTCCTCGCGCTGCCACTTCCGCTATAAAGCAGTTGGCGGGCTGCCACGCGGCCATTAGCGCGCGCGAGAGTGCCGTTAACAATGTGGAGTCCAGACGGTCAGCACACCGGGTCCGGTTCACACAAACAAACTCGTTTTAGTGTTTCCTAATGTTACTGTTATACGCAGAACAATATACTATTAAATAATATGCATTATTATTATTATTATTATTATTATTATTATTATTATTATTATTATTATTATAGTTCTGAATACTGTAACATTACTGAACAAAATATAATTTAGTGATCATGTGAAAAAATATGATCTGATCATAATAAACTCCATCATCATAACCTTTAGCAGGTGAAGCAGATTTACTTTCATTTCTCTTCTTTATTGAACGCTTCCGGATTCAAAATGCTGCAAAGTTTAATTTAATAGCAGCAGGTCTGAAAAACAGTTTATTACAGTCTGCAGATGAAATACAGGAGAACTGAGAAAGATGAAGAAAAGAAATAAAGAGAGCTCAGAGAGGAGCTTCTGTCTAATAAAACATTCCAGCGTCCGAGATAGAAATCTGAAAATAATATGAACGTTTATATATCTATATTATTATTATTATTATTATTATTATTATTATTATTATTATTATTATTATTATTATTAAGCTGTAACGTTAATCGTTAAATAAAACTAGTTTATTAATAAGAAGTATGTCCCTGTTTCCTCTTTAAAGTGCTGTTAAATATGAGAGTTATGTTGAGAAATGTTGGATGAATATTAGTGAAAGTCTACAGATGTCAGCTGTCAGATGTGTTTTAGTTTAGTTACAGAATGTGCTTCAGTGATTTGTATCGATAAGGTCAGTATTTCTCTCCTTATTGTAAAATAAAGTGAGTCACAGGTCAGCACTCAGAAATCTAACAGTAACTCTTATTTTGTTAAATGTATTTATTTTTGTTAAATAAATGATATGTTTTCAGTGTTGGACTTTGGAAAAGAATTTCATTTATGAACGAATGGTTTGTTCTTCAGTTTAAATGATTTAAATTGTACCTTATGTGATGTAGCTGTTGCCTCTTGTCCATGTCCGGTTCGTTTAATTCTAGAAAGATAAAATAAAATGCCAGAATGAGAGTAATTTCAAATGGCCGCGCGCTAATGCGCTCACAACGCAGTAATAATGCGCTGATGATCTAGTAATAAAGCAGTAATACTTGAGGATTATTGCAGTATTAGATCCTGAGATAATCATTCAGTGATAAAACTGTTAGGAAGCAGTAATAATACACTAATTAAACAGAAATAATGTGATTACAAAGCAGCATTAAAGCAGAGAGATATAAAGTTGTAGTAATATAGATTGTAGATTAAAGTAGTAATAATGTCTTAATAATGAAACAAATTTATAATACCAATTTTTAAGTCAGATACATAAAGTCATAAGTTATATATATATAATCACTTGATATTTAAAATTACACACTAAATATTAATATTATGCATACACAATATTACTGCATATTACACATGGAAAGTCCTGCATAATATAAAATTACACGGACAATATCTGTAGCACTGCACAATGTAATTTTCTGTACAATTTTGTAATTATGTCCTGTATATATACATTAGCAATGAAGAATAACAAAATATTCATAGTCTACTCATATTCTGCCACTAACTATTGATATACACAGTAAATCTGCCAGTGTTAAATCAACACTATTAGAGTTAAATTAACACTGAGAGTATTACATTTTGACACCCTCAGTGTTCATTTAACTCTAATAGTGTTGATTTAACACGGGCAGATTTACTGCGTATTTCATTCATTTTCAACCGCGTGACGGGTCTGAATCACACAAATGTAAAGCTCTGTTTGGTCCAACAGCATTACAATGTGACTAGTCATTCCATGTCATAATAACAGTGGACATAATAACAGAACTGAACAGTGGACATAAGAACAGAAATCAGAACTAAAACAGCACTTCAGACTGTAGGTGACTGAGTGGGTGCTCTGGGGTTTGACCAGGGGTCAGTTTGTTTCAGGGGGGTAATGTATTTGCCTCTGGGCTGGTGTAAATGATGTTTAAATGATGTTTAAATGGTCCTGTATTGCTGGTGTTCTTAAACCCTGACGAAAAGTAAATATTCAGCTCTCTTGTGTTTAATATCATCGCCGGACACTGTTATCCATATTCCTGCCTATATTTCACAAGCTTTACTGTATATACAGTGTGTGATATATAGTCTAATCCCATCTGAGTCCACTGAAGGAAATGAGGCGAGTCTGTGGCCTGTGCTAGTGACCGAAACCTGTTCCATGTTGGGTTTTATATTTAACCTTATTCATATTTACGAAACCAATTAAAAATGTATATATTATAAAAATTGCATACATTATAAAATGTGTGTGTGTGTGTCTATATATATATAATATATATTATAATTCATACATACATA
>BRDA01088524.1:14773-34917 GCA_036984385.1 Crenuchus spilurus
ATATGTGTGTGTGTGTGTGTGTGTGTGTGTGTGTGTGTGAGAGAGAGAGAGAAAGAGTTTTATGATGCTAAGGAACTGTGTCAACGACATCCCATAATTCATTTCGAAAATATTTCATTTATATTTTTTTGCAAGAATACACTGAAAAAAAAGTTACATTGGCATAACTTTGTTATATTTTTGCAAGAAATGATAATCTAATACATTTAAATAATCATGCATTCATCATAATGATCATCATTATCATTATTAGTCATCATTGTTTGTATCAAAGCTCCCTTGATGTGAATCACAGACGAGCCTTATAAAATATCCCGCTACCATCACGGAAGTGAACAAAAACAACGTTCTGTAAAATCAAGAGTACTAACAGTAATAATAAAAGATGTTTTGAACACTAGTATTTTTGTAAGGGGAGGTCAGTTAAGTTGGGCTTAAGTACAGTTTTAGAAAAAAGGGAAAATGCTTAGTAATGTGCTCAGTACCTGTAAAAGCGTGTGGCAGAATAAATACAGATAAACACAGTAGGTTATAGTGTTATACACATGGACAGGTCATCAGCACGTTTCTCTTCTCTCTCTGTTAAGTCTCACGTTGGGCACGTTCGTGATTTTGTCTGTTTTAGACCTGTAGTTTTTAACCGGATTAAGGTTTTGTAATGTGTAAATTGTAAACACGAAAAAAAATGTTTTGCAAAAATTATATTGATATAATACATTCATTATAAAAATAATACATTATTTGCATAATTAATAATAAATAATTGTGGTTAATAATTGGGTTATGTACGGGTCAACATCATGATATGGAAGTGTTCAAAAACATCTAAAACCAATGGCAAAAATGTTCCAGTAAAAATGAAATGTTTAAACACTATGGTATTTTTTAAAAGCGAATCCAGTCAAGTTGGGCTTAAAATGCTCTGTATCTATAAACTTCAGAGGTTTTGGGACTAGGACAGGTCATCGGCTCTTCTGTTTCTCCTCGTTTCACTCATTTTTCTCATTTTTGTGTACGCGTTGATGTAAGGCTGTGATTAGTTTATGTGTCCGGGTGATTTTAATGCCTGTTTTAGATGCTGTATTTTACTAAAGATGTTTGTGAAGTGTAAAGTGTTGTAAAGTGTAAACTTTCTGGTCGTTCTCGGGCTGACGCGGGTGCAGATCTGGTAATTACACTCTGTGTTTGGCGCGCGGGAGGCATGTGCAGCCGCGGTGTGAAAATGATCAGCACGCGGCGGCCGGGGGCGCGTGATCCTCCTCTCTCACTTACAGAAAAAAAGTTGGGCGGGGCGACATGGGCTGTCCGCGTTCCTATTGGTCGCCTGCGATGCTGATTGGCACGCGCTCCCCCTACGCTCTCAGGCCCTGATCTGTGGCACTTTAACGGGTCTCGAACACTCGGTGCCTGCGCGCTCACGGACCAGCAGGAACATTGGGGAACGGCTCGCGGCTCCGTCTGATGGTAAACAAACAACAAACCGGATTAAAGCTGATCAGAAAAGGGCGACTGCCGTCGCGCTGGACTTTCCTCCCCCCGCTGTATACACACCCAATCCCGTCATGGCCGAGAAACGGCGCTCCGCGTGTACCATGAGTCTGAAAGCGCACGCGTTCTCCGTGGAGGCGCTGATCGGCGCGGAGAAACGGAGAAAGCTCGAGGAAGAGGAGGACGACGACGAGGAGGAAGAGGAAGGACAGGGAGACGAAGGAGAAGGAGAAGAAGAGGAGGAGGAGGAGGAGGACGGAAGCTGCTTTGAGGAGGCCAACGGGGGCTCGAGCCCGCAGGCGCGCGCGGACAGAGCAAGCGGCGGAGACGGAGCTGGTGAGATAACACACCGGACTGAGATCAGCACGAGACTGACACTGAACTCACATCAGCATTTCAGCCGACCTTTAACTTACAAACATAACCTAATATAAACAGGAGCTCAACAGCAACCAAAACCTACAATAACCACAATAATAATAATAATAATAATAATAATAATAATAATAATAATAATAATGCTTCAATATTTAACTAAAACAATAAAGCTTCACAATAACATCATGCAGTTTTATTTGATGAATATGTGATATTTGTTTTTGTTTGTAGTTGACTTAACTGTGTTATAACGTGATAGACATATAACACGTAACACAATAAGCCTGAAGTAGTTCAAACTATTACATATTATAGTGATTATTATATTCACACTATTATATTAATCTGCAATACTACAACTACTACTACTACTACTACTAATAATAATAATAATAATAATAATAATAATAATATATTATTATTATTATTATTATTATTATTATTATTATTATTATTATTATTATTATTATTATTATTATTAATAATAAAAATTTAAAGCTCGTGCATTATGTAACCTAACTATCCAGCAGCGGATTCAATATGTGTGTTTATCTGAGTGAAGAGCAGCAGTGAGACTGATTGACATCACTGTTATTACAGTGAAGAAATGAGTAATAATCTGCAGTTATTAGTGTCATAAATACAGCCGTGTGAGGCTGAAACTGAGCTGTGTTTACGAGCACAGAGGCAGAAGAGCTGGACACACAGAAACACAGACAGAGCAGCTTTGTCTGAGATGGAGTTATTATTAAAGGCTAGTTTCTGATGTGTGGATGTGAAAAATCGTGTGGAATGGTTGCTGTTGCCAGCAGAACTGATCTGCGGACTTATTGCCATACATACAACAGTAAATCCTGCTAATGAGCTCATCAGAGGACATACAGCAGCAACTGAAAGCTCAAACTACCACAGAATAATATACTAACACTGACCACACTGACCAACACAGACTCCATCACCGCCTCTTAGTGTAATAATAATAATAATAATAATAATAATAATAATAATAATGTATTATTATTATTATTATTATTATTATTATTATTATTATTATTATTATCTCAGTCCAAATGAAAATAAAAACAGAATAACCTAAAATAATCTATGAGCAATTATAAATAATACTACTACTACTACTACTACTACTAATAATAATAATAATAATAATAATAGCTGTACATTAGATGTGGATGCTATAACCCCAACAAGTGTGCCGCACAGTCCGCGCGCAGATGTAGATTTGATTAATATTACTGAGTACGAGCTGTTGATTGTAAAATCTCTTTATTAATGTATAATGAATATTATTGGTTTGTTCGTTATTAAAAGCTGAATGAGAGCTCTTTCTGTGTTCAGCAGACTGTGAGTCGGGGGTGCAGAGCCCCCGCTCCGCTCACACCGCGCCGCTGCACGCGGGGCCCGGACAGGAAGCGCGCGTGGAGTTGCAGGGCGCTGACCTGTGGAAGCGCTTCCACGAGATCGGCACGGAGATGATCATCACCAAAGCGGGCAGGTACGAGAAACAAACAAACAAACAAAGGAGAATCCCGCCCGTTGTGTTTATATAATCTGTTCATTCACATCATTCATAAGGCCACATAACACACGTCAGAATACACACGGATCCTGCGTCCTATACACTAACTATCACATCCTCAGATTTATGTCATATAACAGAAATGAAGTTCTTCTTCGTCTTTAATTGTGTTATAATTCTAGGCGAATGTTTCCTGCCATGCGGGTGAAAATCTCTGGTCTGGATCCTCATCAGCAGTACTACATAGCGATGGACATCATCCCCGTGGATAACAAGCGATACAGGTATCACAGATCACCATGAAGCACTTACCTGCCGCCTGCATCCTTCAGATTAGATTAGATTAAACATTTTGCCAGTGTGGTTTGCACACAAAGGAATTTGACCTCTGCACTTAGCCCATCCTTGCAGTGAAACACACACACACACTATGAACACACTAGGTTGTGAGAACATGTGCCCAAAGCAGTGGCCAGCCCAATCCACAGGGCAGTGGGCAGCCCAATCCACAGGGCCAGGGTTAGGATCCTTGCTCAAGGGCACTTCAGTCATGACCTGCTCAGGGATCTACCGGTGATCTTCACAAGATCAGATCCCTAACTGCTGCCCCATTTATTATCCTAATAAATATCCAATCAGCTTAATACATCTAATATTCTAAACACCTGTTTCAGAGGTGACAAGGGTCAAATAGCATCTGCTCAGTGTTCATTCGTATGTTTCTGGGGTCAAACAACAGACTGACTGCTGTCTTTTGGACACAGATTTACGGCTTGTCTTTTTGGGTGGCACGCTGTAAGCTCGTCTTTAAGGGTGGTGCATTGTAAGCTTGTCCTTTTGGGTGGTGTGCTGTAAGCATGCACTTTTGGGCCTGTGCTTTTTTGTGCACCTCTTCTTGCGCCTGATCTGTTGGAGGGATCTTTTGGGCATGTGACCTCAAGCATCAGGCGACAAATGCCACCCAAATATTTCCCCAGGGCTTCTCCTGTGCTCTGACCTCCACTTTCTCGTGCAGGTATGTGTACCACAGCTCTAAGTGGATGGTGGCTGGCAATGCAGACTCTCCGGTTCCGCCACGCGTGTACATCCACCCAGACTCTCCAGCCTCTGGGGAGACGTGGATGAGGCAGGTCATCAGCTTCGACAAACTCAAACTGACCAACAATGAGCTGGATGACCAGGGCCATGTAAGAAAATCTCATTTAAAGATATGAAGTGTCATAAAAAGATTAACTCACTAGTACCATATTATTATTATTATTATTATTATTATTATTATTATTATTATTATTATTAATAATATAAATAGTAGTAGTAGGAATAGAAGCATGATGATTATTGTAATTATTAATGCTAATAGTAGTAGCCTGCTGATTATTATTAGCAATAGCATGGTGATTATTATTAATAGTAGAAGTAAAATTAGCTGTAGTAATAGGAGGACTGTTATTACTGTAGTAATAGTAGTATGGTGTTGATTATTATTATTATTATTATTATTATTATTATTAGTAGTAGTAGTAGTAGTAGTAGTAGTAGTAGTAGTAGTGATGTAGTATTATAGTTATTATTTTAGTAGTAGTAGGAATAATAATAGTAGCAGTAAGTGGTGGTGGTAGTAGTAATATGTTTATTATTATTAGTTGTAATAATAATAGTAATTTTGTTATTAATAATAGCAGTAGGAATAGCAGGGGATTGTTCTTAGAGTATGTAATACTACTACTAATACTACTATTAATAAGAAAATAAAACATGAACTAAATAAACAAAATAAAATCCTGTTCATAGGTCCAGAGTATCATGTTAATTTTCTTGAAGAAAATCTGCAGGCCTTCTTGAGAATGCTCTGCTCAGATCTTTAATGAGGTTCAGCATTATAAATAGAGCAGCCTGCTCTCTTTATATACCTGTTAAAGACACATGTGCTAGTGATTGTCACCCAGTGTGCATTTTGTTTTGCTGAATTATTTTAAAGGCCTAAACATGCTGTAATGTGGAAGGTTGTAAACAAACTCAATTGAAAGCATCCCCCTGGGGTGAGGTGGTTTTAGGCCTGTTTTAGGCCTTTGAAAATGTAAGCATGTGTGTGTGTTTCTTTTATTGAAGTAGAAAAGTGCTTTTGGTAACTCCTGCGTTTCCTCGCTCTAAACATGGATGCGCGGGTTTAATGTTTTCCAGATCATTCTGCACTCCATGCATAAGTACCAGCCGCGGGTCCACGTCATCCGTAAGGAGTGCGGTGAGGAGCTTTCTCCAGTCAAAGCTGTTCCCATCGGGGACGGAGTCAAAGCCTTCTGCTTCCCTGAAACAGTCTTTACCACTGTCACAGCCTACCAGAACCAACAGGTGATCCCCTGCCATATACACACATTGTTCATGCCATGTACCTAAAAGTTGTAGTTTGTAACGCACTGCACACAGCTGTGTAAAATATATTACATCAACACAATTAGTGCCAAAGGAAACTGAAAGTAGATACTGTGTCTGTGTCATATATTTTAATCATGCGTAAATGATGTACACATAAATCAAATATATTCAATCCATTACTTTTAGAGTATACATATATCCCACAGTGGCTTCAGGCTAATGGTCTGATTCCCAGCAGCTATCACATTTAAAGGAGGTTCCTACTGAGATGCTTCATTTCAGTGTTGTTAGTTTTATAAGCATAAGGAACATTTAGGAGGAGTCCAATTCCCTTCACAATAATTCCATTAGACAAGACAAGATCAAAGACTACCAAGGCCTGTGAGCAATACAAACAATATAAAACACCCCATAAAGAGTAACTTACCCATAAATAGTAAGGTATTTGAAGTGTTTATTCAGTGTTGCTTATGGAGTTCCCTCACAAGAGATGGAAAGACAATGCCCGAGGACGGTTCTGCTATTTTGCCTTTTATCACAAGCATGCAGGCCTGGCCTTTTAGCTTTCATGATGTATGGCGGCGTCCACCGTACCTTAGCTTTCTGTTGGACGGGCTTTATGGTCTTCATTAGTGTGTGCACTTTTCCAGTGTATTGTGCCACAACACAGTTCAGAGCTTTTACAGACACTGAACAAAAACAACTGTTTAATACAGTAAAGTCTGTTGAAGCAGGTTTGCGCCCTTGTGTCTATTAGCATCTATGAACGTGAGGTTCTGGTATCTGTTCTGGTATCATTCATGCAGTAGCTTTGAATCCCTATGAAGCTATACACACACACACACACACACACTGGTGAGCACAGGCATGACTCCCTTCCATATGCTCACACACCCAAACGCACATTCACCAAAGCAACTTATAAAATAACCCACACACATTGCGTTACAGGCTAGGGGTCACTTGCGCGGGGTCACAGAATGTGGCATAACAGGTTGTGGGTCAGTGAAAAAAAAGCTGAGCGTGTTTCTGTGTGTGGACTTTCAGATCACAAGACTGAAAATAGACAGAAATCCATTTGCAAAAGGATTCCGAGACTCGGGCAGAAACAGGTAAAAAATCTATTTATTCATTTTTAGCTGTAACACTTAATAATAACGAGAAAAACAATGTAATGTAGTATCAAGACGTAATGTTGGGAATTAAAGGTGTTGGATTGTGTTATTACTTACTTAGCTGTTTATATTTGCTGTTACATTTGAGTGTTTATTAAAGCAAAAATGACAATTCCCATGATGTGTATTTCAATAAATTGACACATTAATTAAGGTAATACAAGTGCTGTTGTTAACTTTCTAGCACTGTTGTATTCACTTGCTTTGTATTCATACCTCGAAGGTCTCTGACTGAGAATTATGCACAGATGTGGGTGTGCGGATGCTTTTTGAAATTCTTCTTTTAAGAATTCTTGAATTCTAGAATTTTTGCAGGCTCTGTTTAAAAAGTACTTTTTTGGTCGTGCTCTTCCCCTCTGTATCTGTTCTGACGTCAGTGTGAAGTTATTTGAGAACCAGCAGGCCATATTAACGGATTATCTGATAATTATTTTTGCGAGACAAAAGTCCTTCCTGAGCCAAGCAGAAAATATAGCCAACATTCCAAAGAGGCCCAGACAAAATAAATATAAAAAAGAAATAAAAACAGCATCACAATAAAGTCCATTATTCCTATGCAAAAATATGTATAAACACAAAAATAAAATCTACGAGACAATAAAAATAATCTCTGTCCTCACGTAAAAAAGGGAGGAAAAATATATAATAAAGGCATAAACAGGAAATGGAGGTTGCCCAGTAATAAGGCGGTTGTGGTGCTGGCATGTAGTCTCATTGGGAGGGGGTTTACTCTGCTCATTAGTTTTAAACGAGAGAGATTTTAACACCCTACTGAATTGTACCAGACCACATATGCACACCCCTCCTCCTCATCCCTCCTTTTCCATGCTCTTTTCTCTCCCTCTGAGGCTCCAGCTCTGAGGGCCTTCTCCCTGAGCAACTTCTCTTTAGGAAAATTAAGCGGTCCGCTAAACAAACTGAGCCACTGGGTAGCCAAAGTAGCTCAGCTGATAAAAAATGGGGACCAAACAAGTTGGGACATCTTGTGCGAGTTATCGCCCGAGTGGCAGCGAGGCGGGGGGACAGCCATGCTAACGAGGAGCATTGAGAACCACCATTACCTCCACACCTCTCTCTCTTTCTTTCTCTCTCTCCTCATAAAGCTTTAACTGTGGCTTCCTGCACTCTGCGTCTGATCCTACCGTTAAGGCCGTGTGAAAATAATTACAGCCATGCAGAAATACCTGCTAACACACACACACACACACACACACACACACACACACACACACACTTTATGTTCCTCATTACCTTAGTCCTGCCAAAAGTGTGGCGATAAGTAAAGGGGCCCATGCAGGCTAAGATGGCTGCTGGACTGGACATTCGGTCATGGCAGCCAATCACTGTTTTGGCAGCAATACGGAGAGTTTAGTTCATGTTTCATTGTCTGTGGAATCTTAATACATACTGCTTGGGTTCTGGGCTCTGTTTAGTGTTTATGTTTTAACTCGGTTTGAATAATATGTTTTATGAGTGATGCTATTATAAGGGTTTTTACTTGCAGGATGGGACTTGAGGCTCTGGTGGAGTCTTACGCTTTCTGGAGGCCTTCACTGAGAACTCTGACATTTGAAGACATACCAGGAATGACCAAGCAAGGTACAGAATGTGTCTGAGACGTTCTGCTGTCTCTATTTATTGAAATTAAGAGTAAACATGTTTAATCTTATTAACATGAACAAGGACACAAATGAGAGTAACACAGGGGTAACCTACAGGACCAAACTGCTTTTTTTTTTGAAGAAGAAGAAGAAGAAGAACTTTAGTTAAGTTACTGTGATTATATTGAGGGTTAGACTTAGGATTAAGCTTACACAGATGTACAGGGGTTAGACAATGAAACTGAAACACTGTCATTTTAGTGAGGGAGGTTTCATGGCTAAATTGGACCAGTCTGGTGGCCAATCTTCATTAATGTCACATTGCACCAGTAAGAGCAGAGTGTGAAGGCTCAGTTAGCAGGTAAGAGCACAGTTATATAGTATATTACAATGCACACAACATTATGGTGACATACCAGAGTTCAAAAGAGGACAAATTGTTGGTGCACGTCTTGCTGGCGCATCTGTGACCAAGACAGCAAGTCTCTGTGTCTAAATATTACTGAGCCACTTTGGGGTGTTTTGGAGGAGCGAGTCAGGAAACGGTTTCCTCCACCAGCATCACGTAGTGACCTGACCACTATCCTGCAAGAAGAATGGCTTAAAATCCCTTTGACCACTGTGCAGGACTTGTATATGTCATTCCCAAGACAAATTGACCCTGTATTGGCTGCAAAAGGAGGCCCTACACCTACTAATAAATTATTGTGGTCTAAAACCAGCTTGTTTCAGTTTCATTGTCTAACCCCTGTAGTATATATATAATATATATGAGACATATATGGGACATGCATTACCCAACAGCCTGACATTGTCTAAGAGAAAGTCTGAGTAAAAATATAGGAAAATTAATCTATTATTTGTTTGGGCTTGTGTTTGCATATAACTAAATAAAGCTATACTGATTTCTAATTTACATTATTCAAATATGTCAACTGGCTCTACATGAACAATCTGTTACATTTAGTTTACTTGTGGTAAGAATTGTGTTGATGCACAATTTGATGTGTGTCTCACGCAGGTTCAGTTGGTTCTCATGGAGTGGTTGGCTCATCCGCACACACACATTTACTCTCCACATCATCCTGCTCCTCTCCAGCATTTCACCTGGCCTCAGGGGCGGGGCCAATGTGTGATTACTCCACCTGCAGTCGAACTGGTCATCCTCTTCATCGATTCGCCACACCCCTCACTGCAGACTCCTACAGCCGGTTGGCAAACCCTGCCACTGATGCCTTTTCCTCTCCCAGAACCCCCACCTATGTGGGCGGGGCAGATGGTGAGGCTTTTTCCTGCACACAGACTGGCCTACCTATACAAATCCCAGGTATGCCTGGCCATGCCCCTCAACTCCAGTATTTCATGCCTAGCCCTGCCCACAATGCCTTTTCCAGCAATCAGAGTGCACAGAGCTCGTATAATGGTTTCCGTCTCCATAGTCCATACGGTCTCTATGGATACAATTTTTCCACCTCTCCACGACTAGCAGCCAGTCCTGAGAAGATGGCCGCCACACAAAGCTCAGTGCTTGGCTCCTCCCCCAGCGGTACTTTGACCGACAGGCAGGTTCTATCCCCTGTGGACAGTCTGCACATGCTCAGTGGTGCTCAGCAATCTCTTTTTGATTCACGGACATTAGGGCTAACAAGTTCCGCCTCTCAGGTTACTGCCCACATGGCTTGACTTAAGTCAATGACCTCTGACTCCTACCATGCCACTGACGCAAACAGGTTGACAGAACTGTGTGGAGGTCGCTCTCTTTTATAAAACTAGATCGGACGGTGCCGAGACTTTACCGGTGCAGGTCAGGAGAAATGGAATATTTCATACTGAGGAAGCATTCTGCTATTTTTAACCTCTGAAAATAACAGAAACCAAAAGACGATAAAGCCAAAAGAGGTTGAACCAAAGAGACACTCTGCAATGCAAGTTATTTTAGGCAACAATGTCAACTGGAGGTCACAGTGAGACCTTGGTTGGTTTGTAAAAGAGCTTACAATCTGTTGAAAATCTTCAAACCTCTTACTGGAATCTCCAAATGGTAAGAAGTGTGCAGTGACAAAGTTTTAGTAATGGAGCCGGGGAAGCCTGAACTGACTAAACAAATGTTGAAGTGATCAGTTTGTGAAAAAGGGACTGAAATTAATTTCAGAAATATAATGTCAATTAGGACAGAACCGGACATAGTAAATCTTGGCAGAGCAAGACTGGACACCACGTCTGCCTTAAGACAAGCTTCGCTTTGATCTGGGAGCACTTATTTCTCTCACACACATCTAACATCTTTCAGTCACATGCTCCCAGAACCAGATGTAAAAACTGGATGTCTCTGCACCAAAAGCACAGCAAACAGTAGATATTTATCTGATTTTATGTTTGTGTCAGAGGTTCCTGGTGTCACCCAGAATCACTAATAGCTTCCTATAAATGGAACAGTTGACAGCCCAGGAGACAAGAATGGGAGGTGGCCAAAGTCACAGCACAACTAAGAGTATTTATTTGTTAGCTAAATAAAATGAGCAGAATTCAAGTTTTGACTCCAAATGAAATTCTTACGTTTTGGTATTAGCAATAGCTTACAAGCAGGAAATCAGCGGCAGACTGTATTGGTTTAAAGCCGGATGCACAGATTTAGCTGCTCCAGTGTTTATGACCTGAATGATGTTCAGCTAGCAAGCTAGCGTTCCTTCATGATGATAGTTTATGGAACTTAAGGTGAAGCTGGAAAGTAAAGTAACAATGAGAGAAAATGAAATATTTCTTTGGCTTTCTGTAAAGGTATCTTTGACCATTATAGACAGGTGGAAATTTGAGCACAGATCAGCACTTCCCTGCTGGGATGATTTATAAATACAGGTCCTGGCATTCTTAAATATGCATACAGGCACAAATGCAGGCTTTGGCAACCTCTTTTAAGCTCCTTGTCTGTTCCTGGGTCAGCTTTTAGTGCCACTTCCACTGAACTGGAGCAGAATAGCTACGCTTCGGTGATTCCGAAACAGACTTTTTCTCTTAGCAGACATGCTGTATAGCTTTGATATGTCTGTTTTTTTAAACTATATAAATTAGGCAAAGAAGGATATTAATGTTATTGTTGGAAGATTTCACTCATGCACTTATGGCAAATTTACATATTTGTGCTTTTTCATGTTTTTTGGGATCTTTTTGGCCTGGGAATTACAAAAAAATCCCTTATGAGCCAAATAAAATGTATACATACTGCAAAAGGTGATAAGACTAAGATACTTGTCAGTATTAATCAGTGTATGAATGTTTTAGAATGAGTGTGAGGATAAGCGTGTGTACTGTGTATAGACTGGTACATTTATTTTTTTCAGAAAAAGATTTAGAATGAAAAGGCAAATCTCAAAATTTTTATATATTGACATCTGCAAGTCATGTGGAAACATAAGCAATAAGAAAGGGTGTGTGTGTCTTCAAAGGTTCAAAAATGTCTTTGAATGTTCAAAACAGTCATGTTTGCTCTTTAGTCCAAAAGCATTTACTGAAAAATTATTTGTTGCTCCATACAGTGAGAATGTTAGCCTTTATACAGTATAGTATAGTACAGTATGGTATAGCCAAAATATGTATTTTAATTTCAAAGCATTAAAACACCAACTATTTGGCTATTCCATTGCTGATCAAAATCACAATTGGTACTTCCAATAATTATTTATTTATTAAAAAAAAACATAATTTCTCTTCAGTCACCAGATCCCTAACCACCAGGTCACAAATAATCTTTGTGAATTAGCTCACATCAATGTGAAAAAGTACATTAAAAATATAGCAAAAATTACAAACACATTAAAAATATGTAGTATAACTTGAAAACACCAAAACTATGTTACCATACTTTGCTACTATTACCACCTGAAAAAAACTCAAAGACTGCTGGTCTAAAAGTGTCATTACATTTGAGTATTCCAAAAGTATAAAATAAATTCTGCAAAGGTTTCTATCTGTTAATAGTAGATGAGTAAAATGCTAAAGGCTAAGCACTCATCCCTCCAGAGTTCAGGCAGTAATAAAAGTGTAAGCAGCTGTCATCAGTGTGTTACTGTTTGGGTGAAAACTGTAAACCAGTGTGAAATTACAGGAGTCGTCAACATGGCTGTGTGTGTGTGTGTGTGTGTGTGTGTACATCCTGACCTGGCAGAGAAAACTTGGACAGCACTGTGTTAGCCTCTTCAGTTTACTAGTGTGTTATTTTAGAGAACACATCTCTAAGGCAGTGTAAGAGAATTAAATATACAGCAGTAATAAACAAATCCTGCTGCCTTACTCAACACAAAAATTATAATGTTACATTTGTCTTAGTAGAACTGATGCATACATACATCTACAGTACTACAAATAGTAAACAGACAAATATAAAGACTAAAGGGTAAAGGGTATTATAAAGTATATATAAATCCCCTGTCAGAACAAAACCTTGTATATGCAAAATGGCAACTTCACAGAGGAAAAGAATGGATGGAAAAGTGTATTGGTCCATCTATTATGAAACTGACAATGAAATCATAATGAAATCTGACAACAAAAAGCACAGCTGTCTTTTTTAAATAGTGTAAACATGACATTAATTGAGATACAATAAAGAGAAGTGTTATAAGAGGAGTAAATCTGCTCTTTAACGGTCAAGAAGCCACTTGACCTGAAGGCTGAAGGACAAATAGCATATGCAGAGAGAGAGAGAGAGAGAGAGAGAGAGAGAGAGAGAGTGAGAGAGGGAGGGAGAGAGAGAGAGAGAGAGAGAGAGAGAGAGAGAGAGGCCATGAGTTGTGCTTTATTTTAGAACAGTGGAATGATTGGCTTGCTGAATCTGACCAACAGGTGACAGCCTCCTGCCTGGCAAAATCTGACCACACACACACACACACACACACACACAATGACGCACAAACACACTCTATCTTGCATAGCTTATCAATGTGGAGCTCATTATCAGTACATCTGAGAACATTAACACTCTTAGCCTGGCAGGTGCTCCAGAGAGCTGCCAGTAAATAAATGTGTTTGTGCACATGTGTGTGTGTGTGTGTGTGCTTGCATATCATACCATGGGCAAGAAATGTGCCCAATGTGATCTTACAAAGCTACACCGTTACATTGTTAAATAATAATTTGTCATTAAATTGAACAAACATACATCATTACACTGTATTCATTTACTGCTATTTATACACAGCCACATTATGAAATGAAGTAGTTATTACATTACATTATGTAATAACTTACCATTAATTATACATGCCTACATCATTACATTAATACAGACTGATTTATTGCTGATTGTTATGTAATTATTTGCTATTAATTCTACACGTCTACATTGTTGTTATATTGTTATTTGGTTTATAAGATTACTCACCCCGTGCCATTTGCTTACATAAACCTTCTGCACCTGGTATCCCTGAGTAGGCACAGCCAAGTCCACATTTCATCTGTCCCACTCTCTCTCACTCCCAGAACCCAGTCTAAACCCCAATCTCTGGCTGTTCCAAACTTCTCTACACTGCAGTCTTTAAAATATAGCCATATAGCAAATAAAGCATAAGAAATATATATTTATTTGGAATAATGCCAAAATAGAATTACTTTAGTTCTTTTTAAGAACCATCCAATGGAGTAGTGCAATGTTGGCTGCCTTTTAGCTTTGAGTGAACAGGTTTTCTTTAATACAATTTAATTTTACATAAAAATATTCTAATTTTAAAGGAAAAAATAGCCATATGGTATTACTTAACACATGAATATTTCTTTAAAAAAACATAAGCTAAAAGGTTCCTAGGGGATACAAAAATAGTTTGATGGTACTGGTTCAATAACCTCTTTTTGTCACCTTTATGTCAACATTGTAACATACTAAATGACTAAATGATTAGGTGACATTTAGTCATTAAAGAACGACATATGAAAAACTCACTTTTTTTTTAGCATTTTTACACAAACATTTGGGCATTCAGAGAGCCTACTAACTCAAAACCTGTCAAAAACACAGCAAAGGTTTTTTGGGATGTCTAAGTCTGAAAACATGAAATTCAACAATTCATTCAGGACTGGCCTATCCTTATTGTGCAATTACAGGGACTTGACCTTCCCCCACCCAAATCACACAACCACACAAATAATGCACAGCACCAGAATACAGGAGGGTAGATTAAGTTATTTTTTTGGTGTCAACATCCAAGATAATGTGGACAAAAACATGTACTTGTGCACAAAGTGTTTATCTTCAAGTTAACTTTCAACTTTTGAGTGAAAGTGCAACCCCAATTCCAAAAAAGTTAAAAGCTAAAATGTAAATAAAAACAGAATGAAATAATTTGCAAATACTCATAGACCCATAGTTTATTCATAATATAACATAAACACATATTAGATATTGAAGAAAGTGAGACATTTGAACATATAATGAAAAATATTAACTCATTTAAAACTTGATGGCAGCAACGCAAAGCTGGGACATGAACACTGTCTAGCACTTATTCTTTTCACAACAGTCTGAAAAAGTCTGGGAAGTGAGGAGACCAATTGCTGGAGTTTTGGGAAAGAAATTTTCACCCCTTTTTGTCTGATGTTGCCTTGTAGCTGCTCAACGGTCCTGTGTGTTCTTTGCCAGATTTTTCATTTCACAATGCACCGAATGTTTTCTATTGATGAAAAGTCTAGACTGCAGGCAGGTCAGTTCAGGCCTTCCTTGAAATAGATGTTGTCTGGATGGGAGAATATGTTGTTCTAAAACCTCTATATACTGCTCACCATTGATATGGCCTTTTCAGATGTGTAAGCTGCCCATGCCATAGGCACTAATGCAACCCCATAGCATCAGACATGCAGACTGCTGAACTGTTCACACTGATTTCTGGGAGTGTTCCTGAGCCCATCCAGTGATTTCCAGTACACAATCATGGCTGTTCTTAATGCGATGCAGCCTGTGGGCCTGAAGATCACAATTATCCGACACTGACCATTAGCTTTGTCTTTTGTGCACAGGATTTTGTCATTATGTTATATACTGAGGACGGTGGAATATTAAAAATCTTCACAATTTTATGTTGAGGAACATTTTTCTGAAAATGTGCAAAAATTTTAAGATGCATTTTTTCGTACATTGGTGAACCTCTACCTATCTCTGCTTCTAAGAGACTCTGCCTTTCTAAAATGTTTTTTTTATACCCAGTCAGGTGACTATGTCAGCTGCAAATTGCATCAACAGCTGTTTTTTATTAGTACTACTTACTTTTCCAGCCTTTTGTTGCTCTGTCCCAATTTCTTTTGAGATGTGATGCAGCCATCAAATGATAAATGAGTTAATATTTTTTTAATGAAATGGTAAAATGTGTCAGTTTCAACATCTGATATGTGATCTTTGTTTTATTGTGAATAAAATATGAGAATAATTGTATTCTGTTTTTATTAACATTTATTTACATTTTTTTCTACCTCTGTTTCTGTACTATAGCTTGGCTCTCTGCCCTTAGTCAGTCCACTGAAAAGAGAGGCAAGCACGGCATCATTTACATTTAAAAAACAGGCCCTTGAGACCCTTTGGTCATCAGAGGGATTATAATAGTCTGACAAAGCGTGATCTGATTATTAATCAATCACCAAAATGTGTGACATATTTCATTAAGACCCCCACGCCAATTGTGCAACTTGTACAAAAGGTGTATGTCATCTTTAATTGTTTTTTATTCATGATATGAGCAACTTGGGATGCATTTATCTCTTATTTTACTCATTAAGTCATACAGTATGGGCAAATAAAGGGTCTGAAAACTCCTTATGCACAAAAGTCTGTACAGATCATAAATAATTCATCATTTTATTACACAGTGCCATTATACATGTATCATGGCTTTTAATAAAAGTGCCTTATTTACGTCAGTGTATAGTTCAGACCACATCATATAGAGTCATGAATACATTGATCTATTCATTCAAGTGTCTCCCGGTGCATGATGTAATGCAAATGATTTGCCATTCATCTGTGAACAGCCTCAAAGTGTATGGTCAGGGTTCACTTCAGCAGGCTGTCAGGAACCTCCCTCTTAACATATGACTAATGCAAAGTTGCTACAGTAGAGCTTGTGTTTTCCACTTTCTGCAGCTACATATTGTGGCCTAGTCATTCATGACTGAGCATAAAGCACAAGAAAACCCATCTATGTCCCATGCTATACTTGGAAAGAGGTCACTGTGTAATTTCACATATTTTTGGCAAAAAAGGCCAAAGCTATTTCATGATTTCCATGGAATAAAAATTATATCTTTGCAAGTGTACACATCTTAAATGTATGCAAATATATGTACCATTAGTCATTAAATATTTTAAGATTATTCAGTCTATTTCTTGACATTGTTAAATGGAGTGATATCAAGTCAAATCTTACTACCCTGGCACATTTATTTATTTCTTTTAAGCATTATTTTCCGGAGAAAAAAAAAAAGAAACTACCAGTGAAGTTAAATCAACTCAAAATACATATTCACGTTAAATAACTAAAAATGTAAAATTGGGTTACAAAAAAATTATTAAAAACTATTAAAAACTATTAATATTTTTCCGCATGCTTATAATAATATTTTTTTCAAATTACATATTACATTCATGTTACAAGATATTTTTTACAATAAGTATTGACATTTTACAGATATGATGGTAAAACCCTTTTGCTTCTCTTTGCTTTCTTCTTAGGTATGGTGAAATGTACATTTGGTACATACAACTTGACAAATATGATCAAATATAGTATTTCAGTCTCCAAATGATGAATATGTCGTCATCTCAGAGTGCTTCATCTCAGAGGTGGAGTTTTTCCCTTCTTTTGTTAGCTTTAGAAACCAGCAGTGGTTGGGTGTAATTGCGGAGTTTGTTTAGTTAGGCTTTTCCAGAACTTGTGGTCAACCCAGGCAGCAGGGGTCAAAAACACATACAGCATTAAACAGGACAACCATAAAACAGAGAAATAGGCAGGGAAGGTCAAAAGTGGAATGAGTACACCTCTTACATTTCTGCAAATATTTTATTATATATTTTCATGGGACAACACTAGAGAAATGAAACTTGGATATAACTTACTGTGCTACTGTGCTGTGTCAGAGTAGAGCTTTATAACAGAACAGATTTACTGTCTTCTGAACATAACTCAACACACAGCCATTAATGTCTAAATAACTGGCAACACAAGTGAGTATACCTCACAGTGAACATGTCCAAATTGTGGCCAGTTGTGTTGTTGTCCCTCCCTGGTGTCACGTGACTCGTTAGAGTTACAACATTACAGGTGTGAATGGGGAGCAGGGTGATAAATTTGGTGCTTTGGGTACAATTCTCTCATAACTGTCACTGGATACTCAACATGATACCTCATGGCAAAGAACTCTCTGAGGAGAAATAGAACTGTTGCTCTCCACAAAGGTGGCCTAGGCTATAAGATTGCTAACACCCTGAAACTGCGGTACAGCACAGTGGCTAAGGCCATGCCGCAGTTTTCCAGGACAGGTTCCACTCGCCAGGATCAACAAAAGAAGTTGAGTCCACATGTTCAACATCACATCCAGAGGATGGCTTAAAAAAAAGACGCATGAGTGCTGCCAGCATTGCTGCAGAGGTTGAAAAAGTGGGAGGTGAGTGTGTCGATGTTCAGACTATATGCCACACAGTGCATCAACTCTGCATGGTCTTCATCCCACAAGGAAGACTTCTGAATCCTGCAAGTCTGCAAACAGCAGGCTAAAAACAAGCAGTCCAAAAGCATTACTGGAACCAGGTCCTGTGGTCTGACGAGACCAAGATAAGCTTGTATGGCTCAGATAGTGTCCAGCATGTGTGCTGGCAATTTGGTGAGTACAAAGACAACTGTATCATGCATACAGTCAAGCATTGTGGTGGTCTAATCATGGTTTGGGGCTGCATGAGTGCTGCTGGCACTGGGGAGCTGCGGTTCATTGAGCGAAACATGAATTCCAACATGTTCTGTGACAGAGCACCTTTGGGAACTGGGCCACATTACAGCTTTCCAACATGATAACTTCCCCAAACACACCTTCAAGATGACTGCCTTGTTGAGGAAGCAGAAGGTAAAGGTGATGGACTGGCCAAGTATGCCTCGAGACCTAAACCCAATTGAGCAGCTGTGGGGCATCCTCAATTGAAAGGTTGGAGGAGTGAAGGTGACTAACAACCACCAGGTCTGTGATGTCATCATGGAGGACTGGAAAAGGATTCCAGTAGCAACCTATGCAGCTCTGGTGAATTCCATTCCCATGAGGGTTAAGGCAGTGATAGATATTAATGATGGTCACACAAAATAATGACACTATGGGCTCAATTTGGACATTTTCACAGTGCGGTGTCCTCACTTTTGTTGCAAGCTATTTAGACATTAATTTGGGCATTACAGACTAAGTACACTGAGGTGCTTGATAGTGTTGAAAGTCCTGTAGCGCAAGCACAGGTGGTTCAGGTCGGGAGAGACAAGTGCTGACCTTTTCCGTGTCACTATGCTAAAAGTTCCTACAATGTACAAAATTTCAAAAAAATCATATTTACACATGATCTCCACTTACCTTTCATATCATGTACAATGAATGATAATGACTCTATAAAGAACTACAGACTTATTTTTAAAAATTCTATTTTATTCTTATTTTTATGATGGAAAAACAAATCTTAATCTGGTCTCAATCTTGTCTCGATCTCGGCAACTGCCGGTCTTGGCTTGGACTCGACTACTAAATGTTTTGCCTTGGACTCAATGTGTCCCGTTCATGGTTTTGGCTCCAACGGTCTTGACAACAACACTAGAAGGAGGCCTTAGTCAGGGGAGTGCACTGAGGGCATGCTGAGCTGTGCTGAGTGGAGGACATTTCACTCAGCTGGAAAAAAAATGGAAAAGAATTTCCAGCAAGTGTGAGAGAACAAGTGGATGGTGTGTGTATGTGTGTGTGTGTGTGTGTGTGTGTGTGTGTGTGGATAAGCATGCCCACTGACACTCATTCTGTGGGTGTCCCTGGAAAAGCACCTGTGCTACTCTGAGCCGATGGTGGCTGTGGTGTGAGTGTAGAGGGGTGGGGTGTAGGGGTCTGCGTGACCCGGTAATGTCCTGGAGGGTATTTGATGACAGTTGCAGTAATCTGAGGCTCAGTGGTGTCCCTTACACTCATTTAATCTTTGTCATCAAACCCTTCCATTCCCATGATTAATGGAGCCAGTTCAGCCCTGTTTTCAGAGCCTTATATTTGGCTCTGCTGAACCCTGATCTATGGCCTGGATTTACAAACCATCACTGCACAATATTTTACACTAATACCAGCATGTAAACAAATGAATGACATAGAAAAGTGGCCCCTTTCTCTCCTTTCTTCTCTCTCTCTCTCTCTCTCTCTCTCTCTCTCTCTCTCTCTCTCTCTCTCTCTCTCTCTCTCTCTCTCTCTCTCTCTCACCCCTCCATGAAGTTATGGGCTACCAGAGCCCATCGTGTGTGTGTGTGTGTGTGTGTGTGTGTGTGTGTGTGTAAGTGATATCTTCTATAAATGTCTTCTCCACTGCTTGCCAGGGTTCTAAATGATCTTTGGCTT
>BRDA01088528.1:0-11885 GCA_036984385.1 Crenuchus spilurus
AGAAGAAGGGGGGATGCCACACAGTGGTAAAAATGGCCTTGTCACAACTTTTTTGGGATTTGTTGATGCCATGAAATTTTGAAACAACATATTTTCCCCTTAAAATAATAATAATAATAATAATAATAATAATAATAATAAATCATTTTATTTCAAGGCACCTTTCTGGACACTCAAGGACACCGTACATTACAAAAAAATACAGTATAGACAGGAGAAAACAATACAATAACAAAAAAAAAAAAAACAAAAAAAAAATGATACATTCCCTGTTTAAACTTTTGATCTGTGATTTGTGTTCTATTCTGAATAAAATATTAGATGTTGGCACCTCCACATCATTGCATTCAGTTTTTATTCACAATTTGTTTAGTGTCTCAACTTTTTTGGAATCTGGTTTGTATTTACTTTCTCTTTTATTATGTATTATTTTTAATATTATACATCATTTGTTATTTATAAAGTATATTTTTCTTTTTTAAAAACAAAAAACATGTAACAAGTAATTGTGGTTTTTGGGTTGACGGAATGGATTAAAAGCATTTCAATTCATTTTAATTGGGACATTTAATGTGATATACAAGCAAATTGAGTTAGGAGCTCAGTGACAGAAAAATGACAGAAACTTGAAACTTGAACCATGACAGAAACTTGTAAGTCAAGGTTCTACTGTATATTGACAGATTAAATGAAGTTGGCCAGACAATACATAATATATGAAAAATTCCATGTAATGAATATGTATTAATGATGAAATGCATTACACTTTAAATTGTGAAGGACAATGCTAAACCACATGGCAAAGTTGTCAAATTGCCTAAATTTACAGCTGCTACAGCAAACTGATGAAAGTCTCGTCAGCTCAGGAAGAGCTGTAATCTCATTTCCTGAAAACTTTCAGAGCTGTTCAGTTCACCATCCCTTCAAGTGGAAGAATCTGCTGTAGAGAAAGGACATAGAAGAAAGAGCAGGTAATGGACATTGATTTAAAGTAATTTAGCCTTATCCATTCAGTTACATGTTTACAAATTTAGCCTGTTAAATTAGCTTGTTATCTTGTCAGAAGTCTGCAGTTGTTAAATGCTCCTGATTGAACAAGATTCCAGAATTAGATGTAAAGAAAATCTAACAGAAGTAATCTGTTGTCTTAATGAATGACAAAAGCATATTTTGCCTGTTTTTTTTTATAATTAGCATATATTATTTTAACTAGCATTGCATTTAGCATATATGATTTCACATTCGCAGTATTGTCTGTCCATGAGGTTAGTATGTTTGCTAAAATAAATCATGTATGTGTGAGTGAGACACCACCTTTTTGGTGCCACATATCAAAAGCCTTTGAACAAGTTTAATAGTGTTTGTGTATAACCAGCATGTAGATCTCTGCTAAAAGTGAAAATTTAAACTTTGCTTTTAGCAGTGAGTGAAGTGCTAATGTTACAACTGACCACATAATTGTGGTTAACTGTAAGAGACTGAGGGTTAAATGTCTGATCAGTCAATATAAACACAGTACCTACAGTTTTATCTAGATTTATCTCATAAATAACATGTGAGCCCAACATTTGTTCCTTCTATTAAGAGCTTCACTATTTTATTTGGTAACACTTTATAATAACGTTCATTAACTAACTGTGAACTGTGAACAAATAATTTGTTCATGAGAATTTGAACATGAACAAATGTGACCCTGTCAGGGAAAACCAGGTCAAAGTCATTCTTTTTTTAAAAAAATTGATTTTTTCAAAACAACTTTTTTGTGAATTTAAGTTTTGTTTTTGATCAAAATATGTACTCCGATAGATATCTGAGGCTATTATCTTTCATCTACAGCAATAATACTGAGTGGCTAAGTTTTGTCGCTAATGTGAGAGACACGATATTGACACGATATCTCAATAAGTTGCCAAGTGACTTTGGCCTGGTTTTCCCTGGTGGGGTCACAAATGTTTACAAATGACAGTTCATGTAGTTACTAACGACTGTATTCATTTGTGCAAATGTTAAAAAATCATTTGTTAATGAAATTCTGATGAACTAATGATTTGTTCACAATCAGTTATTAATGAACATCATTATAAGATAAACAAAAATGTCTTATGAAAAACTTTTCTTTCTACTGAAGTTTATTTCTGATTAATGATTCTACTTCAAATAAACCATCTGTCATATCTTCAGTTTCAGTAAGTGTTGATTTATTGTTTTACTGATGTTTGAGTTATAAACAAATAGATTTGAGATCTCAGATTCTGTCCAGCTGAAGGACGCTCTCCTATTTAAATAATGACAATTCTTTGATTTAAACAGTTATCACAAAATATTTCTGACATTTTTGGTCTTCAGCTTGAATCTGGACAAATATCTACCCAAATAATGTCAACATTTATGACATTTATGGATGTCATTGCTATGTGGATATGAGAAGGAGACCAAAAAGCATGTAACAAGAAATGAGAAGATTTCAACAACATACTCAGCTTACGGTCACATACTGTGGTCAATGTGTTTTTTCAGTTGTGAAAGTCATCAAATCAAACTCTTGCTGTCCTTCAACATTTTCAGTTCCTTTATCGTATGGCTTATTTCCCAATGTCCTGTCTGCATTTGCCCATAGATATATTGGGTTTTTAAGAAGCAACATTACCAAACCAAAAGTGTCCTCTCAAGCCTTTTCGCAGCTTCTTCTAATTTGTGATTTTTAAGGTGCACTCAACAGAGAAGCATTCATTTGGCATTTTGCCAGATCAGTACATAAACCTGAATTGGATGAATTGGACTGTCCAGAACTTATCCAATACCAGTACATGTAGGGTGACCAGATGTCCCGCTTTGTGTGGGACAGTCCCGCATTGTTACTGATAGTCAGACTCCAGTGTTTTATAATCTGGCATTTCTCAGATGGCTGTGTAGGGAAAGCAGTGTGGGCCGTCATCAGGAGACGGGGCGGGCTGTTTGATCACGTCAACCGCGGACGCAGGTTAAGGGCGTCCACCAACATAAACCAATCAGGTCAGAACAGCGCCGTTGTGCCGAATCCTGACTCCAAGCCAGAATCTGACTCCCCTCCGCGTGCACGCGCATCACACAGCGGTGTGAGCAGAACGAATCGCTCTCTGTGTTTCTGTTGTTTCTGTATTTAAATGACTAATATTATTATAATTTCACAGAAAACAACAGAACATCGCACAGAGCACTAGTTGTGTTATAGTTAACAAACGGAAGTCCTAAATGAATGCATATTATTAGAACGTTGTTAAAACAAAATACACAACCGAGATTCTGCTGCAGCTCCTAACATCATCTCGTGTTATTGGTCTAAATTCAGTGATTCACATGTTTTCAGAAGAAATAATGACACTGTACATTTAATACACTGTACATCTTAATGTTCTCTGACCCAGAGCTGAGTTATAAACACATCAGGTGTGCTGACAGAGTTGTTACACACATTATATTACGACAACCTGAGCAGAGACACCTGCACTGCAAAAACAAGCTGAATAATCACAGCTCATATTTACACACAATGTTTAAGCTTTGACTGGTCAAATGTCTTAGTCTATAGATTAAATGCTCAAATCCCTATTTTTATAAAATCAGCAGAGTTAAAGGTGCATATTTTTGTGTAATTAAATGAAAAATAAGCTTCTTGCAGGTTTTTGACGGGGTGCTGGCTGACCAGTGGACCAAAACATTTTTGCTTGTTTAAGTGTCCTGTTTTTCTATGCTGTTTTAACAGGCTCCATAGAGGATTATGTGTAAGTGGGGTGTAAAACCCCACATATGTCAAATGTCTAGGTGTGTAGATGTTACCCTCAAAAGCATTTTATTGTAGCTTCTTCACAGGGGATTTTTTTGGGGAAGTATGATTTTGGCAATACTATTATTACAAAATGCTGAAAATAATACACATGTACATAATACACATAATACCATTTTGTGTTACGTTGTTTTGGTCTATCACTTAAAATCTCAATACATTTAAGTTTGTAGTTGTAAGGTGACAAAATGTGAAAAAGTTCAAGGGGTGTGTAAACTTTTGAGCATGACTGTATATATATATATATATATATATATATATACACACATTTTTATTTGCAGTCTGTTATGTGCCAAGTTATTTTAGACTACCTTGATGCATTGGTGTCCCACATTGTCCCACACAAACATAGTCTTTGTCCCACATCCGGTGAATTGGAATCTGGTCACCCTAAGTACATGTCCTCAGTGATGTGAACTTGTCTCAGAAGTGTAGATGCCCTTGAAGAACAAATGCTGGACCAGGAGGTTTCTAAAGACTTCTTCAGAATATATTATAGTACTTACACACATCTTGTATCTACAGTCATGGTCCTTTTTATCAGCTCCACTGATCATACAGGTGCACTTTGTAGTTCTACATTTACAGACTGAAGTCCATCTGTTTCATTACATACTTTGTTGGCCTGCTTTCACCCTGTCCCTGGACCAACACACAGCAGATTTTCTTTGGGCGGTGGATCATTCTCAGCCAGTGACCTAGATGTGGTGGTGGTGTGTTAGTGTGTGTTGCTCTGATATGAGTGAATCAGACACAGCAGCGCTGCTGGAGATTATAAACACTACTTTTTCTCACTGTCCACTCTATTAGACACTCCTACACTGTAAAATCTGATACAGTTGATCTTACTTAAAGGAATTTAGGAAACCGGTTGCTTTGAAATAGTAAATATAACTATTATTTTAAGTTAGGTTTACTTAATGTCTATCATTTAAGTGCACTTAAAACACAACTGTATTTACTCAACTGATTTGAGTTGTTCTGACTTAAAGGAGTATATAGATGTAAGTTGGCATTTGTAAGTACTGCCAACTTATATTACCCAAGTTACCATAATTTCACAAGAGCCCAGTTTACGTAATAACATTTAGGAAACCGATTGCCTTATAAAAATAAAGTAAGCGCAACAAAGAATTACTAGTCAGTAGTACTTTTGGTTTATTTTAAACAAATACCATTCAGAGCACCTCAGCCTAACTAAATACATAAAGTTACCCAAAAATAAATTAAATAAATTCCACATTTAAGCCAATTAAAACATATTTTTAAAAGAAAGCGTATGCTGTGGGGCAGGCCTCCACCTGCCCTGGCACCGAATCCCAGAGGAGGGGATATAATGGGAGCTTCCAACCTGACTAAAAGCCCGAGCACATCGAATCCTCCTTCGGCAATGCCGGTCCCTTTCGCTGACATCTTTGGGGATGTTTGCTCAAATAAGTCCTCAGGGGTGATACCCAGATCTTCATTGAGGTTTTCAGGGGTGGTTCTCTCCTCTTTCCTCCCACACGAAGCTGTAGGATCACCCCTGAAAAGTCATTGGATGTAGGGTCCGTGTACATTCAGGCAGTTCGTTTTTCCGTTTGAAACAAAAAATGAAAAAACGAGAAAACCACTCGTTTTTTGTTTTTTGAACCAAAACGAAAAATCGGATAACGAACCGTTTTCCGATGTCACATTTTGTGCAGAAAACGAAAAATGGAAAAACGAATTTCGAGCGCTCATTTTCGATTTTGTTTTTCTTTTCATTGAAGAGGCATGAACAGGTGTTACGCCGAAATCTGTGACGGTCGACACGTGTGACATTAGGAGGCGCTGTTTCGGTATTTCTCTTCACGTGCACGACGCGGCTTTAATTCTTTTCACAGCGTTTGGAAAGCTTAGCGATCATCAACGCTCGTATTTACATTTAATGTTCACGCAGATAATTTATTATGTTCGTAGACATGAATATCTGTAAACACGTCCTCAGGCTGAGGTTTTAATGCACACAACTCCATAAAGCTCGTGAGTTAGTGAATAAAGACTGACGTGACTAATATTATATTCTGTAGTAACACAGCTCTGACCTCTCTCTCTCTATCTCTCTCTCACACACACACACACACACACACACACACACACACACAGTACAACACACTAGGGAAGCATATGTGAACAATTAAAAAACATTAAGTGAATCTGCCCCCTAATCTTTTATCTGCTAATTAAATACATTTTATTTATGTAGTTATTGTAAACACAGGTTTCTTGGGTGACACAAAAAGTAAAATCTAATAATTAGGCCTTTATCCAGAGCTTAGACTTCCTGACAGCTGTCTATCAAAATGTGACCTCACTGTACTTCAGTAAATTAAAGTTCAAAGGCTTCTAAATCTTTACAGATTACTTACTTTTACTCATATTTTTATGTCAATAAAGCATTTATGACTGGAGTGTACACTGAGGCTGTAATAGGTCACACATTCTGACAGGTGTCTATCAAAATATGTGACCTCAGTGTATTTCACTAAAATAAAACTAAAAGTCTTCTAAACCTTTACAGATTACTTACTTTTACTGATATTTTATGTCAGTAAAGCGTTTATGACTACAGTGTACACTGAGGTTGTAACAGATAGTAATATTTAGTCAGTATTTTTTCTGAACATGTAATTGTGACGGTTGTAATTTTCTACTATTCACACTCATCAGTTATTTTGTTTTGTTAAATTATTAAATATCACTAACCTGTTAAATGTGTCTTAATGTGTTTCTTCACACACACACACACACACACACACACACACACACACACACACACATATGAACTGAACTGTGTGTATGTGTGTGTGTGTGAGAGAGAGAGAGAGAGAGAGAGAGAGAGAGAGAGAGAGAGAGAGAGAGAGAGAGAGAGAGAGGTCAGAGCTGTGTTACTACAGAATATAATGTTAGTCACGTCAGTCTTTATTCACTAACTCACGAGCTTTATGGAGTTGTGTGCATTAAAACCTCAGCCTGAGGACGTTTTTACAGATATTCATGTCTACGAACATAACTAAGTATCTGCGTGAACATTAAATGTAAATACGAGCGTTGATGATCGCTAAGCTTTCCAAACGCTGTGAAAAGAACTAAAGCCGCGTCGTGCACGTGAAGAGAAATACCGAAACAGCGCCTCCTAAGGTCACACGTGTCGACGGTTACAGATTTCGGCGTAACGCCTGTTCATGCCTCTTTTCAATGAAAAGAAAAACAAAATCGAAAGTGAGCGCTCGAAATTCGTTTTTCCATTTTTCGTTTTCTGCACAAAATGGGAAATCGGAAAACGGTTCGTTATCCGATTTTTCGTTTTGGTTCAAAAAACGAAAAACAAAAAACGAGTGGTTTTCTCGTTTTTTCATTTTTTGTTTCAAACGGAAAAACGAACTGCCTGAATGTACACGGACCAGGTCCGTATTACACTTGATCTTACCCAAAAGGCCGAGAAGCGATTAAAATTTACTCTCACATATTTCTACTTAATACACGGCAGTTATCACTATTAACAGAACATATGTTCTGGGGAAATGTAATAATGACTTACTGAACCATAGCAAACAAATAATAATTGGTATTAAAGTTGAACGTACCTAGCTAAAGTTCAGAAGGTCTTCGTCTGATGTGTAGGCCTGGAAAGTTCTCCCGCCCAGCTCTTCCGCGCATGCGCAGTGCAGAACTCAAAAATGTCTAGTGTTCAGTAGTTTACTCAAGTGTATTTAGTTTCGGAAGGTTTTCATACAAAATGAGAACCTTACTAAAATTACACGAGTTAAATCACTAGGGGAGTATGAAATAAGTAAACTACACTAGTGTCATTTGAGTAAGTTGTGGTGTTACCTTTTACAGTGTACCTTGTTGGTCCACCTTATAGACATAAAGTCAGAAACAGTTGCTCATTTGTTGCTGCACAACTTTTATTAGTCACCATCTAGTCCATCATTGGTGGTCACAGAACACTGTTGGCTGGACAGTTTTGATTGATGCACTTTTTTTCACCCAGCATGACACTCTGCTGTGCCTGATCCACTCATACCAGCACTAACACACCATACTGTATATAGCAACAAGTACCTTATTATGGAAATACAAGGTATCCCGTTTGCTTGATTACCCAAACAAGCATGAATAACTTAAGATATGTTGATAAAACTTGGATTAAATGTACCTCAGTCTGTGTGAAAAAGACTGCTGTTACAACATGTGCTGAAAATGTCCAGCATGCAGTTCTTTCCTCCTGATAAGGAAGTGACGTGGCCCGCATAGGAACATGCTTTTTCATAAGATTTCTTTTTCTGTTGTGTCTTCTGAATGTTCACACCATGAACACTCATGTACTGTGCCCTGATACATTATACACAGATCACTGTACCATTTTCAGAGTGAAATAACCAACATCCCGTGCAGTGTCCACAAAGATAACTGTCTCACTGCAGCGGTAGGTGACTGATACAGATGACTGGACGGGCGCCGGCCTCTCCTCCGACAGCCAAGTAGTAGTTGTCAAAAATGAACACCTGTCTACCTGCACTGTGATCATGCATGTCAGACTTTTTCACACAGACTGAGGTTTTTAATCCAAATTATCACCAGATCTTCATTAGAATTAAAATGATTTGAGTAAAGAAGCAAATAATTATTTGGCTGAAGGAAATGCAAATATTACAAAATGTCAAAATGTTCAGGGCTCAGTTTCTTTCTTTTCTGAATTTGCCTACAGCTCATGTCTGCCTCATCACAGTTGTGCTGTTATTTCATGATAACATGCTTCCTCTTGTGTCCTATAGCTTTAATATATGCTGTTATTTACAGTTGTTTTCAAATAACATCCTCTATCTGAAATGTTCTGCGAGATATATATACATATATATATTTTTTTTCTATGACAGTGATGATTCATTGTGAATCATTATTTTTTGTGTATTGGTTGGCATTATATGTTGTTCTTGGATTTGTTTGTTTTTGTTCAAATATGTGCAATCAAAATACTGTTTAAACCTCAACCACTTCCTTTTACATTTTTTTTTAATTTATGAAGGTTCTGTTTCTGTAAACCTCACTTCTCATTTCTATCTCTCTCTCTGCATCTCTCTTCTTGTCACTCTTTGTTTCTGTTTCTCTCTCTCTCTCTCTCTAGACAGATCCTATGGTGTGCTGATTTTATTTATCAATGCCCCACCTCCTCTGTTACCATGGAAACCACTACTGAATACTATGGAGTAAGTGCGTAATCCTTGTATTTGAGTTATGATCACTTCCTTTAACATGTATAGATATATGCAGATAATCATTAGCTGAATAGTTTTCTCCTTTAATCTCACATCAGCCAATCAGATGAGACCTATATAGTGTCTAAACCTTGCTTGGTCATTTCTTTTCTGCAAATTTTGAGTTGTGTTCAGATCGGCAAATGAACATAATTCTGAGGAGAATGGGTCCGCTTTTCTCTTATGGCAAATGAAGGAAAATTGAGATTAAACAAAGACATATACAACTATTTACAAAAAAAGCAGCCTTTTTGCTGAATTGGTGTTAGTGTTGGCAGACCCTGAGACAGGTCCTGCTAGTGTGGCTTCCTCATGGGCATCTTGATCATCCCACCTCACTATTTTTATAAATGTGTAAAGTTTTTGTGTCAAGTTGAAATGATCTTATCTCTGGTTTTACATGATCTGTTGTCATCAAACTAAAACTAGCATAGAGTTTGAAGACAGACGTTTGAAGGGAAGTTGACAGCAATGCTCAATGCGACTTTCTTTTTATGCAGTGATGTCTTGAACTCAGCACATAATTTGGTGATTTGTTTTCCTGCGAGTTCAAAATAGCTTATAATATATAAGCCACCTTGAGTCTTTAAATGCTTGTATTAGCTGTAGTTAGCTAACGTATAGTATTCTTTTGGGTAATCGCACCTAGCTAATATTTTGTACAGACTTTCCAAAGAACAGCCTGTAGACTAACAGGATTTTTTTTCTTTTCTTTTCTTTTCTTTTTAGTGGTCTACAGAGGACTATGCAAATATCGATAGTGACAGTGCTGCCCCCTGTGACTTGGACAAGACATGGCGCTTTACTAAGCTTTTTGCTCCAGTGGCTTACATCCTGGTGTTTATTTTGGCCTTGGTGGGGAACGTGTTGGTGGTCTGTGTGGTTCGCCGCTACCGACGCTCCCGCCACTCACCCTGCTCCTTCTCCCTCACCGACACCTTCCTGTTGCATCTGGCTGTCTCTGACCTTCTTCTGGCACTGGTCCTTCCCTTCTTTGCTGTTCAGTGGATCCATGGTTGGGTGTTTGACGTTGGAGTCTGCAAGGTTGCGGGGGCACTTTTTTCCCTTAATATTTACTGTGGCACACTCTTCCTGGCCTGCATCAGCTTTGATCGCTATCTAGCCATTGTCCATGCAGTCCAAACCGGTTGGAGACGCAACACCTTCCTGGCCCAGTTGGCTTGTGCAGTCATCTGGGTCAGCTGCTTGGGCCTGTCTGTTGTGGACATCAAGTTCAGGACTGTGACAAATCATCCAGGGTTGGGTCAGATGATGTGCCTTGTGGATTTTTCTACGGAGACTGCAGAAAACTGGCAGGTCACTATGCAGCTTCTGAACCTCATTTTGGGCTTTGGGCTCCCACTACTGGTCATGCTCTACTGCTACATCTGCATTTTCCGGGCACTTTGTGGGACCAGCTCGCGGCGGCAGAAGAAACGATCCCTCAGGCTCATAATTTCGCTGGTGGGCGTGTTCCTTGTCTGCTGGGCACCTTACAATGCTCTGAAAATGACTGACAGTCTAATGACTTTGGGATACCTCAATAAAAGCTGTGAGTTGAACTATGATCTGGACATTGGTCTTTTGGTGACAGAAAGTTTGGGACTGTCTCACTGCGCCCTCAACCCACTGCTGTATGGCCTTGTGGGTGTCAAGTTCCGCCGTGAGCTCTTCCAGATGTGCAAAACAGTGCTGGGGTGCTCTGGCATGTCCAGGCAGAGGAACAGTCAAGGGTCAGTCCACAGGCAAGGTTCAAGGGCAACAGGTTCCTTCAGCTCTGTGGATGGCGAGAACACGTCCTACTTCTCTGTTATGGCCTAAGAGATGAGATCTCCAAGTGTTGTGCAAATAAAGTTGACAGATGTTGTTGGTGCCTAGGGGGCACTAAGCTTTCTGCAGCTAACTCATAAGTATGCTTAGCTAGCTCCCTCACAGCATGACCGGAAAGTTAATAAAGTCAGAATTTTCAAAGTCACATGTTTAAAAATTTGTATAGAAGCATATGATCAATGTTACATCAAAAGCACATAGGTCTTTTTTTTTATCACTTTTTATTTCTGAAACCATTTGTCAATGTCAGCTGGCCTTTACAATCAACACTGAGGATTAGAACTGGTCCTAAATATGTCATTTTAACATGATGTGATGATATGTGATGTAAATACTTTTGATCTTTGTCCACGATGTAATTTGAGTAATTTGTTTGTCTCATGTATTTGATTTTTTTAGTTGCGCTATAACCATGATAAAAGTTGTGCTATGTAGCTAGTCTATATGTCCAAAAGTCACTTTTAATTCAGCTTGTATAATCTGCAAAGAAAAGCATTGACCAATAGGATTGGACATTCTGAGCCTAAGGTCAGTTAGAGGGGTATAACATTGGGCTGTGGAACTATGTTCTCTGGGGTGATGGAGCCCCATCCAACCTTTGGGATCCAGGACTCATCATCCAACATCAATACCTGACCTCACTAGTGTTTTTTGTGACTGAATGCAATCAAATCCTCATGGCAGTGTTAAAAAACAGCAGAGGATGTTCCTGCAGCAAACTCTGTTTTTGTACCCTGCATGATGCAGAAAGGCTGGACCAGCCAGTGTCCACCATTTGGATGTACATTATTCAAGTGAAAGCAAGAAGCTAAATGAAGCATTTATTCATTGGTCTACACACTGAAGAGCTAAACTGATGATTGACAGACAGAATAAAAAACTTTTAATAAGTACTAGCTGTTGTTGTATAACGTGTCTCTGGTCTTTCTTTGCCTGGGATCTGTTAATAG
>BRDA01088530.1:0-22335 GCA_036984385.1 Crenuchus spilurus
TAAATAAAATATTGACATTTGCCATCTCCACATCATTGCATTCAATTTTTATTCACAATTTGTATAGCGTCCCAACTTTTTTGGAATCCGGTTATCAGATAAATATCTGTATTCTCAGCTCCACTTCACCACCTCTGTTCACCTGCACTCCTCCTCTTGCTCTTCCTTTTTTATTTTTTATTTCAGTAAATATACCAAAATATTGTATTATCTCTGTGTGATTGTATTGATGTGTGATTATAGTGATTAGTAATTACAGTGATTATAATTATAGAGATTATTGACAGGAGTGGTAATAGGCATTATAATGTTTACTTACTATAGTTCTTACAGATATTGATTATAGCATATATGTTTATTGTGGTTATGACTGACATTTATTTTAACTATAGTGATTATACAGATTATAGATGTTAGAATAATAATTGCTATACTTACAAAACATATTTTGATTATACTAATTGTGATTATAGAAATTATATTGATGTGAGTGCTGGTCTAGAGTAAACATTATTACTGTAGATCCTAAATAAACTATCATCAATATAGTCTTTTTCTTAATCGACACACAGTTCAGAGCAAATGTCCATACCTGAGTGTGTCCAGTTTACAGTGTGGATCCTCTCGCAGATCAGACAGCTCCTTCATTCCAGACTCTTCTAGATGATTATAGGTCAGATCCAGTTCTCTGAGATGGGAGGGGTTTGACCTCAGAGATGAAGCCAGAGAGGAACAACCTTTTTCTGTGACCATACAACCAGACAATCTGCAGAAAGGAAGGAGAAGAGGATACACTTCACTATCAAACAGAACATAATAGGTACAGTACACACTATAAGACTATAGTTTTACACAATCTGCAATATATGTGTGTTAGGCCTTAACTATTCTAAATGACTCAAGTAGATGAATTTCCTGTTAAGTCAGGCGGCTTTTCTTTAGAAGTATGCCATTTTCTTATTTTGGGAGGTATTGAACATGGTGAGGAAGGCTTGTAGGCCAAAATTTTTGTGTCGTCTGCTAATCAATAAAATATTGGATATATAAGAGTGCTATTCCATTTTGCTTCTTTTTGTCATTTGTTGTGAAGAGTGCACATGAAAATAGTAGTGGAGTGTTGTCCATTTCTCTTAGTTGGTGTTGTGTTAGGTGAGTGTTGAATCCCAGACATGTCTAGATGTCATAACCCGGCATATCTTGTGACTTAACCTGACACCTCAGTTGATATGGAGCTTAACTGACACCATTTGATTTGGTTATAAAATGCCCTTCTTCTTTCAATAAACTGGAACAGCTAGAGAAGACCACATTTCTGATAATTTTTTTTTTGTGTTGACCCTCTGTTCTCAGAGTGCTCAAAGGACCCTAAAACAGAAACACCAGCTGGTAGCACATGGGTCAACATAAATAAACTAACAAATGGGGGCTTTGTTCTATGAAATCAGCAGATGAGATGAGTACAATAATTTAACTTTCTCTCATCCTCTTTTGCTTATAAATCCCTATAAATGTGTTACAGTTGTTTGGCAATGATTGGCAAACATAACCACTGAAATAATGATGTCTTAGTTTCAATTTACACTCAAAATATCTGTTCCATTCTGTGACCATAGTGACAAAGCATTAGATATTCCTTGATTTAAAGATGTAAGCTTACATACCTGCACTATTATACCAGTATAATGACATTTCATTCTATTATTTGATTTTGAAGGGGACTGTTTATACACCAATCATAATACCAATATAAAGGCATTTTATTCCTATACTACTAAACATGTATTGATGTGTTTTAAAGGTACAGGTTCTACAGCTGCACTGGAATCCCAGAGTATTAAGTATTTTGTTATATTCCATGAACAAATTTAAAAGGTGACAACTCATAATACAAACACATTTTGTTTGTACACCATAAAACATGTATGGATGTTGAGCTCAGAGTGGACTAAGGTGTTGACACTTTGATCAGAGGATCTGAGTGAGCAATCTTTACTGTGCTCTCTCTGGGTGGGGTAGATGGCACTTTCTCAAATCAAAATCAAATTACATTTTATTTGTCAAATGCATAATAATACATGGTACAACATGCAGTGAAATGCTTGACAACAATCGGCTCACAAAGTTATTAAAAAATTTTATTTAAAGTATAAATTTAAAGCTAAATCTACAGTGCAAAAATGCAAATGGTGCAAAAACATAATATATTTGTATGTAATACACAAATAAACTAAAAAGAACACTTGGAAAATTAAAGATTAAAATAGAAATATAAAAAATAGAAATATAAAATGTATAATTATAAAATCTATATGTACAGATGTAGAAAAGCTATGATGTGCATAAGAAATTGTATTGTCCATGGTTTATTTGTCCATGAGATAGACAGTGACACTATCTCTGTAGTGTAGTGTGATGTGAGTGAGAGTCTAGTGTGTACAGTATGTGTGAATGTTCCAGTGTTCTAGTCTCTGTCCCCATTCAGGATACAGATGGCTTGTACAGATCTTCCTGGCCTTAGTCCAGCATCACTTCTTATAGATGTTTTGCAGGTAAGGAAACTCCATTGTAGTGACATGCTCTGCTGATCATCTGACTCGTTGGAGTGCCTGCCTGTCCTGCTTGGTGCTGTTCCCAAAAAAGGTTGTGATGTTCCCTGTTAGGATGCTCTTGATTGTGCAGTGGTAGAAAGTTCATAGTACCTTGGAGGGCAGTCTGAAGTCCCTTAGACATTGAGGTGGAGATTATTATTCTGGCACCAGTTCTTTAGGGCTTTATTCTCTTCCAGGTAGGCCTTCTCATCATTACCTGAGATTAGGCCCACCACAACTAATTACACCTTCCAGCTTTCAGATGTGACAGTGATGTGTGAAGGAGATGAGTGATGGCATCATTAGTAGAACGGATTGGACAATATGCAAATTGGAGTGGATCCAAAATGTCTGGCAGTGTGGATGTGATGAGGTCACACCCATTTCTTCACCAACTCACCAACTTCTTGAAACACTTCATCAGAAGTGATGTGAGGGTGACTGGATAGTAGTCGTTGAGGCAGGATGCTTGTGGTTTCTTTGGGACAGGAACAAGGATGGAATTTTTAAAAACATGATGGTACAATCCCCCTCCATCACTGAGAGATTAAAGATGTCTATAAATACCAAAGCGAGCTGATCTGCACAGGCTTTAAGGACTTGGCCACAGATTCCATCAGCTCCCGCAGCCTTCCTGGTATTCACTCTCTTGAACACTCATCTTAGTGTGCAGAAATCAGTGTCATCATGGATAGCACTGCCAGCTGCAGAAGCGAAGCGAGCATAAAAATTGTTTAGCTCATTCACCAGAGTTAATTCCACACTTCCCAGTCCACAGGTTGTGCTCTTATAGTCTGTTATCATCCTCAGCCCCTGCCACAGGCTCCTAGAGTCACTCTGCTGGAACTGTGTCTCTTGTTTTCTCCAATTGCACTGCTTTGCCTCTTTTACTGCTTCCACACTCCATATGACATAGCCGTATAGTCCTCCATGTCCCCACTGATGAGTCCCACATTGTAGGCAGTTGTGAGTGTTCGGAGTCTCCAAGATGGTTTTGTCCACCCAAGGCTTCTGATTGGAAAATGTTTTAATGGTGGTTTTCTGGACTGTGTCATCTGTAAATTTCCCAACAAAGCCCATTACCAATTCTGTAAACATGCTGACATCATCGGAACTACACCAGAGCATGTCCAAGTCCTTGTCATCCTAAGAATCCCGCAGCATGGCCACTGATTGGTCCATCCAGCGCTCAACCTCTTTCATGACAGGAAGCTCTTGCTTCAGCCTTTGTTTATATTTAGGCAGAAGAAGGATCACAGTGTGGTCTGATTTCCCAAACAGTGACTTTGACTGCACTTTGTAGCTGTTCTTATGAAAAGTGTAACAGTGATCCAGTGTCCTGCTGCCCCTGGTGGGGCAGGTGATGTGCTGGTAAAAGTTGGCTGCCATCCGCTTGATGATGCAGTTGTTAAAATCCACAACAACAATGAGTGCAGTGTCTTTGTGGTTAATCTGTAACTGAGATCGTCAAGAAGCTCATACAGCACTGCCCTTATTAACCTCAGGTGGGATGTAAACTGTGCAGGTGATGACTGAGGTAAACTCCTGAGGACAATAGAAAGGACAAAACTTTAGGGCAAGCAACTCCAGGTTTGGTGTGCAGGAGTGTGCAACATTAGCAGTACTGCATCACTTGTTGTTCACCATCATACACACTCCACCACCTCTTGTCCTCCCCGACTCCACGGTCCTGTCTATGTGATGAACCAAGAAGAACTCAGCCAGCTGGTTGGCATGGTCCAGTACTGCTGGGTTCAGCCATGTTTCGGTGAGGCAGAGGAGATTCCAGTCCCAAGTGTCTTTCTGGAACTTAATTCTTGCCCTGAGGTCATCGAGTTTCTTCTCCAGAGACTGAACATTGGACAGAAGAACACTGAGCAGTGGTGCCCTGTGTGCCCTGGCTCTCAGTCTGTCACTGATGCAAGCTCGCTTCCTTCGATGTTGCTTCTTATGGAGTTTGTCATCCCCAGTGATGGCATAGTTACATTGAAAATGTATTTTTTTCTGATTTTCTGAAATTCTGAAGAATTTCTGATTACTAATTACTGTTTTAAAAAGTAACTTAGTTACTTTATTGATTACTTGATGTTAAAAGTAGCTAGGTTAGATTACAAGTTTTCAGTTACATTCAGCAGCTGCAGACGACACCCCCTACCACCTCTACATAGAAATGATAACCAGTTTTGCCAATACTCACTTTATTGGAAATTAATTTTTAACAGAAACAATGTATCTCCTGACATTTAAAGTTGAACTTATAAACTATTTCCTGAAAAAGTACATGTTTTATATATAAAAAAGATGGTTTCTTTTGAACTAACTTAACATATATATATATTTTTATAAAAAATAAAATAAAGTCTTTCTTGACCTGACATATTTAACTGTTAACAATGTATTGGCAAAACTGAACATTGAACCTGTTGTTCACAGCATTAGAGCAGCAAGCAGTGGTTTTACTAAACAAAACACAGTGTATATGGTAGTGAATAATGTATTAATATTTTAATAATGATTAATATTCATATTATTATTTATACTTGGTTAATAGTTACTATTAGTATATCATTAATAGTAACTAGTATTTATTAATATAATATAAATCATAATTTTTAAGTAATGTATTAATATTTATTAATAATTTATAATAATTTAATGTAAGTTCAAGCACCAAATCAAAATGTGTTCATTGCATAAATAATTTTTTTTCTCTGTAGCACTTCATGGATTTCATAAAAATGTACTATAGTTGTTCATACATACTCTACTAGTGTAGAGGTAAAAAAAACAATATATACAGTGTTATCTTCATTTTAGATGTCAAAAAGTATTTGCGGCGCCCAGTGTTTTCTTTTTCATGGAAATTGGGTCCAAATGGCTCTTTGAGTGTTAAAAGTTGCCGACCCCTGGTCTATATCATGTTTTTGACCAGCACCTGTACTTACTGCCCTACCAACTTCTTCAGCTCTCCCCCACTGAAGTCCAGTGTAATATATGGTCCAAGACAGACTGGCAGACACACGCGGATAAAGGAATCAAGTTTTTACTGGAGAGTACGTACAGACACAAACAATAGAAATAGCTGAGAAATCACTTCTAAGAACAAGATACTAAGGGCTGAGGCAAAACAGGAGTTAAGGCAGAAATAGGTCAAAACCATCAGGCATACGAACAATCCAAAAAGGGCTAGGCAAAACATAGTCGAAGGGAGGCTAAGGTCTAAGGAATCTATGGTTCAATCAAAGGCAAAAAGAAACGCTCGGTATGGCACGGCTAGGGAAGTTCTGACATTATAAAGAGTCTAAGAATTAGATACAGCTGCGTCTCTGATTGGTTGAAACGGAGCGCCCATTTCGAAGTGCTTGCTGGGATCTGGAGTTTCTAGAGCGGGCATTTCGAAGTCTCCTTGTGACAGTATTCCCCCCCCACGACTCCGGAAGGGAAGATGACTGGCGACGAGGACGACCCCTAGGTCTAGGGGCAGGTCGATCGGGATGGCTCCGGTGGAAGTCCGCGACCATGGCCGGATCCAAGATATCAGCCGCCGGAATCCAACGAGGTATTGGAGACAGTTCTTACGATAACGGGAGTCCAGGAGGGCTCTCACAGGGTAGATAGGTTCAATCTGTTCCTCACCTGGATCATCACCCTCCGTATTGAGTGTGACGTCACTCAGGGGACCAGGAACAAAGGGCTTCAAGAGAGAGACATGAAAAGTGTTACATAATCTCCAATGAGCAGGCAATTTCAATTAATAGGCAACATCATTAATCTTTTGGAGTATTAAAAAGGGTCCTAAGTATTTTTTATTAAGTTTGTTACGTCCCTTAAGGTTGTGAGTAGATAACCAAACTCGATCTCCTGGTTCATAAGTAGGAGTCTCTCCTCTGCGTCGGTCAGCATACTTCTTGTTCCTCTGTAGGGCCTGTTCAATTCTTTGATGCGTCTCCTCCCACACCCTCTCACTCTTCTGCATCCATTCCTCAACAGCCGGAACTTCAGCACCGGCTGCTGTCCAGGGGGCTAGAGGTGGCTGAAAGCCGAGCACGCACTGAAAAAGTGTAATGTTAGTGGCGCTAGATGTGAGGGAGTTCTGTGCCATTTCGGCCCATATGAGAAAACGTGACCAATCAGAAGGATGATCGTTACAATAGAGTCTCAGGAATTTGGCCAGTTCTTGATTTACCCGTTCGCATTGTCCGTTAGATTGAGGATGGTAGCCAGAAGTAAGACTGATAGCTATACCAATGTGTTCGCAAAAGGAGGACCATATATGTGATGTGAATTGGGAGCCTCGATCTGAAAGGATGTCCTCTGGGATGCCAAAATTCCGGAATACTTGTTCGAAGAGGGCCATAGCAGTTTGGAGGGCTGTGGGAATAGTTTTGAAGGGAATGAATTTAACCGAGCGCGAGAACCGATCTATCACTGTCATAATAGTGGTATGTTCATCAGAAGGTGGAAGATCCGTGATGAAGTCAATGGCTATATGAGACCAGGGATGCTGCGGTATAGGAAGTGGCATAAGTTTTCCAGCAGGGAGTGTTTTAGGGGTTTTACACTGGGCACAGGTAAAACAAGATGATATAAATGTATGAATATCTCTATTTAAGGATTCCCACCAATATCTATTAGACAACAGTTGTTGTGTTCTGTTTTCCCCTGGATGACCTGAGGTAAGAGAGTTATGAGCCCAGGATATCAGCTTGTCACGGAACTGGGGAGTAACATATATTTTATCTACAGGACAAGAATTGGGAATGTCTATAGTACGCAAAACCTCTCTTATTTCAGTGTCTATGTCCCATGTGATGGCGGATAGAACTACATCAGGTGCTAAAATTGTTTCTGGTATTTCTTCAGTGGTTTCATTAGAACTCTGATATATCCTAGAGAGAGAGTCAGCTTTAATGTTCTGGGATCCAGGACGGAAGGTGTGAGGTAGCAGGCAGGGGTTGAACACACGTGCGGAGATCGTGGGGTAGACGGGGGTTTTATTTGGACAAAAACAGATAGAAAACAAAACACAGCATGAGGGCTGAACACACACAGGGTTCTAGGAGGGTTTCAGACAGATGAGGATCCAACAAGGGAAACAAGGCTCAAGGTTCTAAGGTCACAGACAGGGTTCAAGGCACTAAGACAAAATGACAGATGACAAATAGGTAGAGTGACCGACAAGGCACACAGGACAAGACAGAGCATATAAAGGTATGGACAGGCTACATGGAACGAGGAACAGCTGGACTCAATGAAACACGATGACACAGGAAATCCACATAAGGGCATGTAGTACATGGTCAGAACACAAGAGGGAGACAAAACACAAGGGCAGGGGCTCAGATCCTGACAGGACCCCTCCCCAAAGCCGTCTCGACCCGAGATGGCAAACTAACAGGACCGGGAACCGAGACTAAGACAAGACAGGACTGGATACAAGACAAATGCAAAACATGGAACAGGCGAAACTCAGGAATACATGAAATCAGGACCTAGGACATGACAATATAAACGCTACAACATGGGACAACACACATGGCATGGGCAGAACTAGGACTCTAGACAGAATGTAAACAGACACAGGGCAAGACAGTACATACTCATGGGGTACAGAGGAACAAGAACGAAACACGAGTGTACACTAAGACTCAAGACAAGGAACTGAACATAAGATTGGACATGGCAAAACATTACACAAGACAGGGTACGAAACACTCTGGGAACAATTTTAACAAGACTAGAGGAACAAAACTTTAAACCAGAACAGGACACGAACAGAATCAAAATGGTTCAAAACAGGGAACATAGATCTAATTGAGACACAAGGGAAACAAGACTCTAAGGGCTAGGTTCAGGGATGACGAGACGGCAGGGTCTGACAGAACAGTTCTTATAATGCCAACAGCCACATCCAGGGCTGTCAGCCAGGGAACACACCCCCCTCCCGAGGCCCCCCCCAAGAGAAGTCGGGGAGGAGGGAGGGCAAAGGAAGCCGAGGGGGGGCGGGCGGGCCCAACAGCAGGTCCGGTGACTCCCAAGCCCCCTGCAGGGGCACAGTACACATGTCTCTGGAGCGGGAAAGCCACCGGTGCTGCTGGGAGTGGCCAGGGGAATCTGGCAGCTCTGCTGCCAGCCAGGTTCTGGGCTGAGAGTCCATGGTTCGGGGGTCTCTGGGGCTCGTGCCTCTGTGGCGTGGGTGTGGCCACTAGAGGACTGGACGGAGCAGGCTGTGGTCCTGACGGAGCAGGCTGTGGTCCTGACGGAGCAGGCTGTGGTCCTGACGGACTTCCCGGCATGGGTTGAGGTTGGGTCGCGCCCTCCGACGCGAGTTGAAGCGGGGAAGCACTCGCTGGCGCTGACCGAGGCGGGGCAGCGTCCTCCGGCGTGAGCTGAGGTGGGGAAGCGCCCTCCGGCATGAGATGGGGCGTGGAAGCGCTCGCCGGCACTAGTCGAGGCAGGGAACCAGTTGCGCCCTCCAGCGCTGACAGAGGAGGGACTGCGCGCTTCGGCGCTGGCAGAGGCGGGGAACCAGTTGCGCCCTCCGGCGCTGACAGAGGAGGGGCTGTGTGCTCTGGCTCGCCGTTCTGGGTTCTGCAGAAACTCCTTCAGATGGGCACTGTGGAGGAGATCGCTGATGCCACAAAGGTAGTCTGGTGGTATCACAGAGAGGATCTCGGTGATGGCATCAAAGATTCTCCGGACCCACCATCTGCCGTGGTCCAGCTTAGACTCTAGGGTCCATATGTGGAGCTGCATCTCCGCTGTGTTCTGTGGGTCGGTCATTATGTGAGGTAGCAGGCAGGGGTTGAACACACGTGCGGAGAGCGTGGGGTAGACGGGGGTTTTATTTAGACAAAAACATATAGAAAACAAAACACAGCACGAGGGCTGAACACACACAGGGTTCTAGGAGGGTTTCAGACAGATGAGGATCCAACAAGGGAAACAAGGCTCAAGGTTCTAAGGTCACAGACAGGGTTCAAGGCACTAAGACAAAATGACAGATGACAAATAGGTAGAGTGACCGACAAGGCACACAGGACAAGACAGCATATAAAGGTACGGACAGGCTATATGGAACGAGGAACAGCTGGACTCAATGAAACACGATGACACAGGAAATCCACATAAGGGCATGTAGTACATGGTCAGAACACAAGAGGGAGACAAAACACAAGGGCAGGGGCTCAGATCCTGACAGAAGGTAACAGTGAAATTAAAACTTGAAAAAAACAATGCCCATCTCGCTTGTCTAGGATTCAGTCTTTTGGCTGTACGTAAATATTCAAAATTTCTATGGTCTGTGAGTACCTGTACAGGATGTTTAGCCCCTTCGGTCCAGTGTCTCCACTCCTCCAACGCCAGCTTAATGGCCAAGAGTTCACGGTCACCTATAGTATAATTACATTCTGCCTGAGTGAGTTTGTGGGAGAAGAATGCTATCGGATGCAATTTGGGAGGGTTGCCAGATCTTTGGGACAGAATTGCCCCTACTCCTGTCTGAGAAGCGTCCACTTCAACAACAAATGGCAGTTCAGGGTCAGGTTGGCACAGGACTGGGGCTGTAGTGAAGGCTTCCTTTAATGAACCACAAGAGAGACTATACTCTCTCCGGACATTATTGTTTCTGCCATCCAGTGGGATATTGATAGTGAAATTAGAGCGGCCCTCCGCGACTCTTCTGTTCCAGATGACTGCCCACATGACAAACTGCATGTGCCAGCCCCCTTTCGCTCCAAAATTTTAACTTGGAGCCATTCCACACTAACATTGGGGCACCCGGGGGTACGTAGAACTATTCAGATAATATCATCTGTGTAAAGGCTGACTTTGTGTTCGATATTTGGTGTTTAAATTCCCTTAAGAGGTCTTATGTTCCTTTAAAAAAATGTCAATGCTAGGTCAAATCACTCTAAATATTAATCGCTCTGCATACAGTTTGGGGTTTTGTGACCATATTCAAACAAATGTGTTTTGTAACAGCTCTCTGTCTCAGACATCACTAAACAAGTTTCTGATATGACACTCCAAGCAGCTCTTATCAGCCTCAAGGACCAAACATACCTTCATCCTTAGCCAGTGTGGATAAAACAGACAGATGCACCAAACATTATATTGGCTAGATATGCACACAAAGTTATGCTGTTGAAAAAGATCTGTAAAAAATATATGTGTTATTGGAGGCCCTCATAATCTTTTTTAGCTGTTCTTTGGCTGATAAAAAAAAAATCTGTGCCCTTTTACATTTCACTCATTCCATAACAGTTAATATTTGGATACACAGCTTTCCAAAACATAAGTGATGTAAATGGACAGTCATTTGTTATCAAACTTTAATATTATCAAAATGTTTTGAGTATATTCTTTAGATTCAACACAGGCACCAGATAGTAGCACTTTGATCGACACAAATAATATAAAAATATATTTTAACATAGAATAATGCTTTTAGGAACCAGCAGTGTATTAGCAGTGGGCAATAATAAAAATAGTCAAGGTTGTTGTTTTTTTTTTTTTAAGATCCTACAGTTTTAAAATGTAAACTTTAAACAAACTATGAGATGTACGTCATGGTAAAATTGAACAAAAACTACAAAATCTGTGCAACGACATGCTAATTTTGTTTACTTTTTAAACACTACACTCATGTATGTTGTGGTACAACAGCACTATTAGTTTTTCAGCATTTGAACCAGTTTATTTCTTGTTGTAATTTGAGATAGACAAACAGTAAAAAAGCATTCTGGGGTCAAACGAGTCCAAATATTTGTTAGGGGCAGTGGGACATTGTATTCTATTTGTCAGAAATGCATCAGAGGTCACATCATGAATAAGAAAATCAGACACCAGTGACCACAGACTGCTGAGATGCTCGAGTCTTGTATATACAGCAAAAACTGGCAAAATGTCCACATTCAAAACAATTAGTATCAATTTCCAAATGATTTAAATATGTAATTTAAAAAAGGTGATGTGACATTGTGGTTAACATGCCTCTGTCACAATTTTGTTCCAGCTTTCTCAGAGTGTGTTGCATCTACCAATTTCTACATTTGCTTTTACTGCATTTTTTGAATTTGTGTTTATTGCATTTTTAGAAAGTTTTCCACTTCTGCTTGCAATGAGGTTTGTAATCTCTAGACTCTAAAAATACTCTAGACTGTTAAAGACAAATAAATACTTTTATATATGCATGTCTTTTTAGCATAACCTTCTGTTCTACTGGCAGATTAATTTAAGTATTTCTAAACTATGCAGCCAGTTTAAACTAAATAATTAAATTATTTAAATATCTCATTCAGTTATTGGTATAAAACATGTGTGTAAAGTACTAAATGACCAGTGTAATTTATCATTAATTTTATCATTAAAGAACTGACCTGAGTATTTCCAGTTTACAGTGTGAACTCTTCAGTCCAGCAGAGATAAGCTCCACTCCTGGATCCTGCAAGTCATTATTACTCAAGTCCAGTTCTTTCAGAGAGGAGACTTCTGATTGTAGAACTGATCCCAGATATTCAAATGTCTTTACTCCAAGATTACACAAAGCTAGTCTGCTGAGAGAAAATATAAATTATCAAGTATACTTTCTTCAACATTTAACTTGGTGAACATGGTGATTACAGTTGTTACAAAATATTCAGGATTATATTTTATTACAGTTGTATATTAACATTTATATAGAAATATGCTTTCAGTTATATAATTCATTTACATCAATTCATTTCATGTAATCTGCCAAATGTAATTAAAAATGCTCTGGTTTTTTATCAGTCTCTTGTTGTATTTTTCTATTTTTATTCAAAGAAATATTTCATCCATTTTACATTACATTACATTGAATTTAGTGGACGCTTTTATCCAAAGTGACTTACAATAGTATAAAAGTACAAATGTGAAAAAATTCTGAAGTTAAATAATTAACATTTCGATATTGAATGTTGAGTGCATATCAGTACTCATGGGGAGTAGTTGGGATCACTTGAGTAGGTGCTCTTTGAAGAGCTCGGATTTTAGGAGTTTCTTGAAACCAGCGAGGGACACCTCTGCTCTACTGGCAGTAGGCAGCTTGTTCCACCATCTGGGAACTACTGAGGAGAACAGTCTGGATTGCTTTGTGTGAATGTTAGGCAAAGCAAGGCGACGTTCAGTGGAGGAGCGCAGCGACCGGGCAGGGACATAAGCTTTTAAGAGCGAGTGTAGATAAGGGGGAGCCTGCTCTGTCATCACCTTATAGGCGATCGTGCAGGCTTTGTGTTTGATCCAGGCAGCAATCGGAACCCAGTGTAGCTCAATGAGCAGTGGGGTGACATGTGCCCGTTTTGGATGGTTAAAAACCAGACTTGCTGCTGCATTCTGGACCATCTGTAGTGGTTTAATAGTGCAGGCTGGAAGGCCTGTTAGCACAGCGTTGCAGTAATTGCAGCGTGAGATAACCACAGCTTGTACCAAGAGCTGAGTGGCATGTTGCATTAGGAACAGTCTAATTTGTCTGACATTATAGAGCGCAAAGCGGCAGGACCGTGCAACAGAGGTCACATGATGTGTGAATGAAAGCTGGTCATCAAACATAACCCCGAGGTTCCTAACAACCATTAATGGAGAGAGTGAGAGAGAGTCGATCATCATAATGGATGGATAATAATAATAATAATAATAATAATAATAATAACAATATTTAGTACAATTTAACAGCTCAGTTTCAGATTGTATGGATTACAGTGACACTGATGACACTATTATTACAGTGACACTCATTATTATAAAGCCCTTTGTGAAGTTATGATCTTTTTTGGACCTACTAAACTATGGTCCGGTTTGTGTGCAGTGTGAAAACAATTTTCTAGAAGGTCCAGATGTTCAGACCAAATACAATAAGTTGACACAGGCATTCAACAACATTCAACTACAATAACAGAAGAAGAAAAATAAACAGAACACCAGCAAAAATGAGCCGTGGTAGCACATGGAGCGAAGAGGAGACAACATGTTTAATATTTTGGTCTGATTAACATGTGAAAAGTCACCTTGAAAAACACAAAAATAATGAAATGTGCAACTTATTTTCTGAGAGGGTGAGAGAGAAAGGAGATGACAGAGCAATCTAAAGAAAGTGTGGCATCAATATATAAAACTATGTAAAAGTATATAAACACGTCAGACGCACGTCCTCCTACAAACCAATCAGCGTCAAGTGTAGGAAGATGCACACCACGTAAGTGATGACGACAGCACGTGGGCATGTCATAATAAAAGTCTGGTGCGCTTGCAAAAATGCAGTGTGAAAACAAACCTAACCGGACCAAATATATACAAAGTAACAAACACACAAACCTTGGTTCAGACCATGGTCCAGACTTTCAGGTGTGAAAGCACCCTTAAATACGGTTGTGTTTTTGACTTCTTTTCTGGATTACTTTCATATCTTTATGTCTTCTATTCTGATTTTGACTGTGGCATGTTGTTGCACTGTGACTATGTTTTGCTCTTTTATTATTAGAATAGAATAGAATATATATTTATTGTTGCTGAAGAAACAATGTTAAGAACAGTGTTAAAACAGTGAAATGAGTTTAGCCACCTCTCTAAGGCCATATTTAAGGCAAAATACAAACAATAAAATTAAGTGAAAATATTTAAGCACTAATTAAATAAATAAAAATATGTAAATTTATTAAAATGATGTGTGCAGTTTGGGAGAGGGAAGACCTGTGATTGGCCAAATGTCCATATATTAATGTGTGCAATTTGGGGGAAAAGGGGACCATCAAGATGTATGACTGAAGATTGTTGATGGATCAGTTTGTTGAGGTTGGGGAGGTTTAATGGCTTTCACAGTTTGAGGGTAGAAGGTGTATCTGTCTTTTTTTGTTTTTAATTTTCTGAACCTCTTCTTAGAGAGAACAGCCGAGAACAAAGAGTGTCTGAGGTGAGTAGAGTCCATTGAAATGCAGATAGCTTTTTTCTGAAGTCGGATGTTGTAGATGTCACTGAGGGGGATAAGTGAGGTGCCATGATTTTTCCTGCTTCTCTCACCACTCGCTGCATGTCTTTCTTGTCTTGTGCTGTGCAGCTGGCAAACCAAACTGTAGCAGTATGTCAGTAGGCTTTCAATGGCGGCCCTGTAAAAGTTAACCAGCAGTTGTAAAGGGAGGTGGAACTGCTGAAGCTTCCTGAGGAAGTACAATCTTTGTTGCACTTTCCCCGCTAGGTGTTGGGTGTAGCCCAGGTGAGGTCAGCAGAGATGTGCACACCAAGAAACTTGAAGCTCTCCACTATCTCATCCTCCATTCCATTGATGAAGAGAGGCATGGTCATGGTGTGTGTGGATCTTCTAAAATCTATAACCATCTCCTTTGTTTTGGTCGGATTCAGGTCCAGATTAACTGTGTGACCTCTTTCCAATACCTAATCATTACAATATAGTTCTTATATTTGAATGTTAAAGTGCATGAATAGCTTGACCATGATTGACCAAAAACATGCATTAAAACAAGTTTGATAGAAGAATTAAACCATTTGGAAAGATGTTTATAATTCATGCATAATGATTTTACATTATATAGTGACCTGAGTATTTCTAGTATATTTAATTCCTATGCTAAACTACTTCACTGTTTTGACATGACAAAGTGAAACTCCAGTGCTGCTACTACCACCTCCAAACATTACCTCTCAGTTACAATATTTAGACACTTTACCACATCAACACCTTCAATTCCTGTTCACCTCACCACAGCAGTAGTCAGGGAAATGATGTTGATGATGTTTTTGGCTCAACAGCAAGGAAGCAATACTGTGCATTGATGATTACATTATCACAACCCATGTGGAATAGAACCCCACTATGACTCCACTATATGACTCCAACCCTCGGGGATCAATAAACTATCTATCTATCTATCTATTACTGACTTTTACTGTTTTGTACTTACCCTAGTTCAAATTTTATTAGATAAAAAAAGTCTGATTATTTCAAATTCACAGTGTGCCATTTGTTTTGTGGCTTATCTATTTCTCCTTTTTGCTCTCGTGTTCTCTATTCTACATCAGCTGTATTGGTTATGTCAGAGCTGTTAGTTGTTCAATGGGGAAATGACTCATGGTTTCATCATCTCTTCTCCTCATCTTATTCATCATGTTTTCTTCACATTCTATCATGCTCTTAACCTCATATCCCAAATCATTCTCTCTCTTTTTAGCATTCATTTTAATTTTCCCTCCCTCACTTTCTCTCATTCATCTTCCATTCTTGTTCTTTCACTTGTTTCTGTTCTTTCACATCATTAAGCACCCTTGTTTCTTTCTGTGCTGACATGTATTTTAGCATTCTAGTTGTTCCAACCTTCTCTGCTCTCTTTCATTCAGTACAGCACTCTTGTCCACATCACACTCTCATCCATTCATGTGCTCTCTTTCAACCCAGTGCTCACTTCCATCCATGCACTCTTTTTCAGTCTTTATAGCCCTCCCTTTCCAATATGACAATCATGTTTTTTATTCCACATTTTAAAGTGTTTTTAATGTTTTGGCGGTTTGGTGTATATAAAAAGTTTGTTTAAAAAAATACTAAAACTATTGCAAAGTAACATCATTTTGTTATTCTGACCTGAGTATATCCAGTTTACAATGTGAACTCTTCAGTCCAACAGAAAGCTTCTCCACTCCTGAATCTTGCAGCTCATTATTACTGAGATCCAGTTCTTTCAGAGAGGAGGTTTCTGATTCTAAAACTGTCTTCAGTTTATCACAAGAGTCTGGACTGAGTTTACACTCAATAAGTCTGTACAGGAAGAGTAAATGCAGCACATTATAATACATTCAACATAAATAATATGTTACAAATTCACAGAGCTGGTTAAGAACTGAAGGTTTAGATTGTGACCTGAGTGTCTGCAGTTTACAGTGTGAACTCTTCAGTCCAGCAGAGAGCTTCTGCACTCCTGAATCCTGCAGCTCATTATTTCTGAGGTCCAGTTCTTTCAGAGAGGAGGTTTCTGATTCTAAAACTGTCTTCAGTTTATCACAAGAGTCTGGACTGAGTTTACACTCAATAAGTCTGTATAGGAAGAGTAAATGCAGCACATTACAATACATTCAACAGAAATAATAAAATACAAATTCACAGAGCTGGTTAAGAACTGAAGGTTTAGATTCTGACCTGAGCGTCTCCAGTTTACAGTGTGAACTCTTCAGTCCAACAGACAGTTTCTCCACTCCTGAATCCTGCAGTTCATTATTACTGAGGTCCAGTTCTTTCAGAGAGGAGGTTTCTGATTCTAAAACTGTCTTCAGTTTATCACAAGAGTCTGGACTGAGTTTACATGCTGCAAGTCTGTACAGAAAGAGTAAATAAACACATTACAATGCATTCAACAGAAATAATATGTTACAAATTCACAGAGCTTGTTAAGAACTGAAGGTTTAGATTCTGACCTGAGAGTCTCCAGTTTACAGTGAGAACTCTTGAGTCCAAAAGAGAGCTTCTCCACTCCTGAATCCTTCAGTTTATTATTGCTGACATCCAGTACTTTCAGATAGGAGGTTTCTGATTGTAGAGCTTCACTTATAGTTTCCATGGATTGTACAGTGAGATTGCAGTCCACTAATCTACAGTAGAGCATGTTATCTTTTAGAAATAAAGTTTGGTACAATTGCATTTAAAACTGACAAACTAATTTCTAATATTAATTATGCATTGTATTGACTAATTGAATGTATACATAATTCACAATCATTAATTGTTCATTAGTGATTATCATTCAGACATTAATTGTCTGAGTGTTCTCGTGTCCTGGTTCATATCACTACCACTGCAAATTAGTCTGTAAGTTTCTCCACTATAAAGTATTTCACATTAAAATACATTGAATTAGTTTCTTATATTTGAATGAATAATTCAGTGTTTTGCAAAATATGTACAAACATTTAAAAAAAATTAAACTGATGGACATAAATAAAAACATCACAGTTCAACCACTATAAATCTACAAGACAAATAATAATAACAGTAGTATCAACACTTCTCCTGAGATTGCCACCTTGCCATGGTGGAAAAGCTTGATAGTTACCATGATTCTGAGAGGGATACTGTATGGAGCTCCAATGCAGCAACTACAGGACAGTTGCACTGGTCTCACAAGCTAGCAAGATCTTGTTAAAAATCATCTTAAAACAAATGCAGTCTAAGCTAGAAGGAGAGATTGCCAAAAAACAAGCTGGAATTTGACAAAGAAGAGGCACTTGGGATCAGATCACAAACTACATCTGGGAGAAAATGAGAGGAAGGAACCAGGAACTTTATTATTGCTTTATTGATTTCACAAAAGCATTCGGGATGGTACAACATGACCAATTGTGGATAAGCATGTTGGAGATTAGTTTCTCCTCACACCTGGTCCAGCTGCTAAGAAATGTATACAGTCAGCAGCATGCAGCCATCAGGACAGCTGATCACACATCAACATGGTTCAGTGTCAGACAAGGAGTAAGAGAAGTACGACATGTAACCTCTAACCATGTCTATTCAACATCTTAGTGTAACAGGCAGGACCCGTTTAAATATTATGCAGTAGCCAGGACCTGTGAAGGACCTGTTAATTATTATGTATCAGCAAGAACCTTTGGAGATTTCTCCCTCCCCTGAATAGTATTGGACAGTACCCACTGGTGGACTGACATGCGTAGTCTGACTGTATTTTTTGTGAGAAAAGGCATAGCCTTGGCTATTGAAGTGTGTGCAGGTCCTTTCTACCAAAGACAGGCAGGTAAAGGCACCTGTGTGCATGTGTGTGTGTGTATGGATGTGGTACATATACAAGTTGTTCATCCATCTTCTTCATAAATGGAAGACCTTGGGAGTGATTATTCCTCTTTTCTTGTGTTTCAGGTCATCTTGTGGCTGTATCAGCCACTGTTTTTCCCCTGTTAAAGATCTAGTTCATTTATTATGTTGCGCATTGCCAATATACTGTTATCTGATTTCTTATTTTTCTTCTTCTTCTTCTTCTTCTTCCGCCGGATTTTTGTCCCGCTTCTTGTCCCACAGTTTGAGATATCAACACCGTTCCAAACCCAGATTGTTCGGTCCTATAGTATGATCCATGCTTGTATACAAAATCTTGATCGGATGTGCGGTTTTCCTAAATACTTCCTTAGTCTGGGATTTTTTTCCCATTAAGAATGAATGGGGAGCAAAATTGCATGCTCATCTACTGTACTTCTGCTTGACCAATTCGCACTGTTTCAGATACACTATATCAGGGCAGGCCCCTGAGAACAAATTCACTTTTGTTTTGACCCACACTTGTTTGTCATTTTATTTCCATCCCTTTATCGTCCCATTGACTTCCATTCATTTTCACCCATACCAAATCCAGGGTTTCCTTTTGCCCGAGAACCACGAAAATCGATATACTACATCAGGGCAGGTAACGGAGCTCTAGTCCAGAGCCATACTGACCTGCATTTCTCATTTTGTCATCTTTTCATCCCTCCTTCCTCTCATTGACTTCCATTCCTTGTCACATACACTCAAGCCAGAGAGTATCTGTCCTGACAGTAACCAAAATTGATATACTCCATCAGGGCAGGTAACGGAGCTCTAGTGCATAGCCATACTGACCTGTTCTCTTTTTGTCATTTTTTCATCCCTCATTCCTCCCATTTACTCCTATTCATTTTCACATACATACATGGTAACCACCTCGGATACCATAGCAACACCATAGCAACCACTTCAGAAACCATAGCAACAGCTTAGCAATGACATCAGATACCATAGCAACACCTTGGCAACCACCTCGGATATCAGAGCAACACCTTAGCAACCACCAGGGACACCATAGCAACACCTTAGCAACCACCAGGGATACCATAGCAAAACCTTAGCAACCATCAGCAATATCACAGCAACACCTTAGCAACCACCAGGGATAGCAATATCATAGCACAACCTCAGCATCCACCTCGGAAACCATAGCAACACCTTAGCAACCACCAGCAATATCACAGCAACACCTTAGCAACCACCAGGGATACCATAGCATCACCTTAGCAACCACCAGCGATATCACAGCAACACCTTGGCAACCACCTTGGATACCATAGCAACACCTTAGCAACCACCAGGGATACCATAGCAACACCTTAGCAACCACCAGCGATATCACAGCAACACCTTGGCAACCATCTCAGATACCATAGCAACACCTTAGCAACCACCAGGGATACCATAGCAACACCTTAGCAACCACCAGGGATACCATAGCAACACCTTACCAACCACCAGGGATACCATAGCAACACCTTGGCAACCACCAGCGATAGCAATATCATAGCACAACCTCAGCAACCACCTCAGAAACTATAGCAACACCTTAGTAACCAACTTAGATACAATAGCAACACCTAAGCAACTATCATGGATACCATAGCAACACCTTAGCCACCAACTCGGATACCATAAAAACACCAAAGCAACTACCATGGATACCATAGCAACACCTTAGCAACCACCAGGGATCCTATAGCAACACCTTAGCAACCACCAGCAATATCACAGCAACACCTTGGAAACCACCTCGGATACCATAGCAACACCTTAGCAACCACTAGGGATACCATAGCACCACCTTACCAACCACCAGGGATACCATAGCAACACCTTAGCCACCAACTCAGATACTATAGCAACACCAAAGCAACTACCATGGATACCACAGCAACACCTTAGCCACCACCTCAGATACCATAACAACACCTTAGTAACCACCTCAGATACCATAGAAACACCTTAGCAACCACCATGGATACCATAACAACACCTTAGCAACTACCATGGATACCATAACAACACAATAGCAACCACCATGGATGCCATAACATCTTGCAAACCAACTCGGATACCATAGCAACATTTTAGCAACCACCTCGGATACCATAGCAACACCTTATCAACCACCATGAATACCATAGCAACACCTTAGTAACCACCTCAGATACCATAGCAACACCTTAGCAACCGCCTCAGGTACCACAGCAACACCTTAGCAGCCACCATGGATACCATAGCAACACCTTGGCAACCACCTCAGATACCATAACACCTTAGCAACCACCAGAGACACTATAGCAACTTTTTGCCAACCACCAGGGATACCATAGCAACACCTTAGCAACCACCAGGGATATCATAGCAACAGCTCAGCAACCACCTCGAATACCATAGCAACACCTAAGCAACCAACACAGATACCATAGCAACATGTTAGCCACCAACTCAGATACCATAACACCACCAAAGCAACTACCAAGGATATCATAGCAACACTTTAACCACCACCTCAGATACCAAAGCAACACCTTTGCATCCACCTCAGAAACCATTGCAACACCTTGGCAACCACCTCGGATACCATAGCAACACCTCATCAACCACCAGGGATACCATAGCAAAACCTTAGCAACTACCATGGATACCATAGCAACACCTTAGCAATCAGAATAGATACCATAGCAACACCTTAGCAACCACCTTGGATACCAACACCTTAGCAACCACTATGGATACCATAGCAACACCTTGGCAACCACCTCAGATACCATAACACCTTAGGAACCACCAGGGATACTATAGCAACACCTTACCAACCACTAGAAATACCATAGCAACACCTTAGCAACCACCATGGATACCATAGCAAAACCTTAGCAACCACCTTTGATACCATAGCAACATCTTAGCAACCACCTCAGATACCATAAGAACACCTGACCAACCAACTCAGATACCATAGCAACAACTAATCAACTACCATGGATACCATAGCAATACCTTATCCATCAACTCAGATACCATAGCAACACCTAAACAACATAGCAACACATTAGCCACAACCTCAGATACCATAATAACACCTTACCAACCACCTCAGATACAATAGCAACACCTTAGCAACCACCTCAGATACCATAGCAACACCTTAGCAACCACCCCAGATACCAAAGCAACCACCTCAGATACTATAGCAACCACCTCAGATACTATAGCAACACGTTACCAACCACCTCAGATACCATAACAACACCATAGCAACCACCACAAATACCATAGCAACACCTTAACAACCACCTCAGATACCATATCAACACCATAGCAACCACCTCAGATAACTTAGCAACACCTTAGCCACGACTTCAGATACCATAGCAACACCATAGCAACCACCTCAGATACCATAGCAACACCATAGCAACCACCACAGATACCGCAGCATTACCTTACAAACCACATGTAGCAATGCACAACATCCTACATTTCCTTCAGAAAATGCACTTTTCTACAAACCAGATTCCAAAAACATTGGGACACTAAACAAATTGTGAATAAAAACTGAATGCAATGATGTGGAGGTGCCAACATTTAATATATTATTCAGAATAGAACACAAATCACAGATCAAAAGTTTAAACTGAGAGAATGTATCATTTTAAGGGAAAAATATGTTGTTTCAAAATTTCATGTCTAATACAGTCCTCTAACTGTTCAATCATCTTGGGCCTTCTTTGATGCACCTTCCTCTTTATGATGTGGCAAATGTTCTCTATAGATGAAAGATCTGGACTGCAGGCTGGCCATTTCAGTACTCGGGTCCTTCTCCTACATAGCCATGATGTTGTGATTGCTGCAGAATGTGGTCTGGCATTATCTTGTAGAAAAATGCAGGGTCTTCCCTGAAAGAGATGA
>BRDA01088531.1:0-17290 GCA_036984385.1 Crenuchus spilurus
GAACATTTCAGACCCCTCCATGATTTCTAAGTGGGAGAACTTGCAAACTTGCAGGATGTTCAAATACTTATTTTCCTCACTGTATATATATATATTTGGAGGATATTTAAGTTGTGATGCTACAAGCCATGCTAGGTTCCTTTCCTTCTTGTTTCGTATAAAGTGCAAAGCAAAACATGCTGGACACACAGTGTTTGTGAAGCTGCTGGTGTTTAAAGCACATACTTTATTCACATTTTATTGTTGTGACACCCAACAACAAGCATGTAATCCATATCAAAGCTAGTTTTATTCGTCTAACCAGAAATTGTTCTGCGATCATCCACCACTGTTGTCTTCTGTGGGTATTCAGGTCTTTTTGCATTGATGAGTTCACCAGTGTTTTCTTTCTTTCTCAGGATGTACCAAAATACAGATTTTGCCGCTCCTAATATTGTAGCAATTTCTCTGATGGGTTTTCTTCTGTTTTTGCAGCTTATGGATGGCTTGTTTCACCTCTCTATATAGAATTAGAATGTTTTTGGCAATTTGTCATGTTGGTCTTAAATTTCACTGAGAATGGTCTGAAAAGGTCTTAATAAGGTCTTAAATTTAACTCACTGAAACCTGCAAGAACTCTGTATGAGCTGGAAGCCTGAATTATGTGAAAATAAACAAATAAACACTTGAAAATTGTGGGCCCTGAATCTATAATCTATGAAAGTTAAACTTTTTGAATGGAATTATGAATTATGTATAGAAGGGTTTTCCTCTACAGCCAGTCCAAGAACCCTGTGGAACCTTTTATTTAACATCAGTGCCTCAGTTTCTGTAATGGCACACTCAGAAATCATTTAGCCCAGATGTTTTGATGAGCCAGGACATGTTTGGAGTTCACATTTTGCTGCTTCAGTTGCAACACGACCTCAGTAGTCACCCAAATGGTGTACAGTTTTAGGATACAGTTTGATAAAAGCTGTTTTTAGCTTCTGCATCAAATCTACAGTGTAGGTAACTTGTAGTCATGTACCCTACGCCAAACCTTGTGCCAAACCTTGTGCCAAACCTGACCCCAGAAACGTAACTGAATCACTGTGGTGATGCAGACTGTGATTAGTCTGGTGGTAAAAATTCAGTTGTAAAATCTTAAGGAGAGAATAACTAACATTTCTACAACTACTCGTCACCACTATAAAGTCTGCCAGATGACAGCAAATCATGTTGAGAGATTTCTTTACTCATCAGTATAACATGACTGAAGTCAACACAGTAGCCTGGAAAGCCCATCGCCAACTAACGGCCTGGTGGTGTGGAGCAACATCGACACCAGCACACAAGTGTAATCACTCAGAGCAGGACAGGGTTGTGTGTATTCACCCTTCATGACCATAAACCAGCTTTTACTGTGAATTTTAAGCTCTTGCTGCTAACGACGGCTACATCAGACAGTGTCACAGCTGCTAGAAGACTGATCTTAGATCAGATTCCTCAACTGAGCCCTCTGGCATCTTTGGCGTGTGCGGCACCATTGTTATGCCATTTGGAGGCACTCAAAGTACGAGAAGTCTCTTCTCAGTACATCTTCAGTACGGCGGCTCTAGAACATCCTACAAAGTTAGCAGTTTATGAGATGCTACCTCCACATTCTTCACATGATACCCTATTATCATGTACATCAGTCACATCATGTCCTCTGTCCATGATGATGGTTTTACTCTGATACACCTGACTGGTGTGCTCACTTATTTACACCTGCAGTAAACTGTCGTCTGTGATGTCATTTCAAAGTGGACCTAATATTGTGATCTGACTGTGTTTCAGTAGGAAATTGCTGGGCTTTTAGATTACCATTGAGTTTGTGTTTGTTCGCAGGTTTACTCATTTTAAACTAAACTAAACCAGATTTTGGACTCTGAGCATGCCTTGCCATGAAGACGCTGCTGGAGATATTTGACTTAATTCTACCAGAACTGTTTCTAATAGCAAACTTCCCATTTCTGTCTGTCTACTTTGTTCTTGTCGACGGCGATGTGTGAGGATGAGCTGGGCGATTCGTGGGAGGTAAGAATTGGGAAGCATTTGAGTCAGCCAGTGTCTGGTGGAATACGCAGGTCTAACAGAAGCACACTGAGAGCGGCCACGGTCGGCTGTCCGTGGCACTGCTTTTGGGTTAGTGTGAGTGAGACGGGAACAGAGGGGGTTTGATGGAGTGGGACGTGACCTTCATCCACACCAGGAGGAAGCAGGGACCGGGCCTTGGCTACTGGTGGGGAATCCTACTGAGCTGATCGATCAGTCAGCAGCAGGTGGGCAGTCTGTAGAACATTGCCGTGCAGTCCTAAACCTGAACTGACTGCCAAACACTTCAGATATGTCAGAGCCCAAAGGGGTTAGCACATTTTACTGCAGCCTGCACAGCCATAACGCTTATGAAAACACTAGTGCACACACACAAGTCAGCCTGCATGCATACAAACATAATGTCTGCTGAATATAATTCACTGAAGACGACGCTGGATGTATTTAGTTGTGTAAGCCTCTTCATTTACTACCTCATTAGGTCTTAAAATGGCATCAGATCTGTGATATTCAGCCTTACGGTCCATTTCATCCATCTCTTGTGCTGGAAATGATGTTCACTCTCTATCAGTGGGCATGTACAGTAACGGCTGTTGGGCGTGTGCCAGCCATGTTTCATCAGATGTCACGTGGCATGACAAATGCGTGCGAGCAAAACCATTAAGACTTCTGATCTCGTGTGCGTGGATGTGTGGAAGTTTGAATCATCAGGTTCTGCTCAGAGCTCGGCTCCAGCCCAGCAACTCCTTATTCATAAAGAAATAGGTTAAGCCTTGATGTTTAAATCAGAAGCAGAGAGTAAATCTCCTAAAATCCTTTTATGCTTGTTAGACAAAAGGATCCAGCTACGGTAACACAGCTCTTAGTTTGTCATGGCAGAGTCCAATCATTTCATTTGCTTCCAGTGCGCTCCAAACTTATACAGTTTGCTTACGGTGGCTTTGTAGACAAGTAATTTATTTAAAGTGTGCGGTGGTGTCAGGAATTTATGGCTTATTTTATTATCGTTCTGCTCCAGACTTTGCGGTGAATACTATCGTGGCGAGCACATTGATAGGCCATCTTAATAAATCTGGTTTGGAGGAGATCTCCAAATGGGTATCGTATAGAGTCTCACAACAAGATGGCAGCTTACTGTATTTCTGTGACCTAGAAATTCCTCACCTGTTCTGAATAGTGCAGTACTATTCAGATCTTCTAGCCCAGGCCCGTCATGGAGTCAGAACCAGACCAGGAACATGGGCAAGTTTTTACTAGCCCCCCAAAATGAAACAAACAGGCTTTATTTGGCCATTCCTACTGGGACACGGGGAAATTATTATCCACGAAGTGCTGCAATAAAGACTTGATTTTCCAGCCCTGATGAATTCAGCATGTTCCAGCTGAGGCTGCTCGTCCTGGCCAGTAGAGGTGGAGTTTATAGGCGAGTCGGTGCAGGAGTGAAGGGGAAATTGGAGACTTACTACTCGCTGCAGGCTTGCTGTCAATAACCCCAGCGTATATTGATGTTAATGGTCTCTAAAGTGGATGTAAAGATAGCGTATAGATAAGAGGGTGCTTAGCCGGACTGAAGAGGTGTTGAGAATGTAAAACACATGCCGCCTGTACAACAGAATAGTTACATTGTGTGATTTAAATGGCAAACAGACAGAGGACTGAAGCTACAGCCAGGAACGATGCCACGGCTTTTAGAAAACACACAAAAGCTGCTGGACGTGGACTTGGAGCCTAGTGAGTCGTCTCAGAGATGCCATTAGTTGCACAAGTACTCATCCTCCCAAAAAACACAGCTGCACTGAAAGTGAATTGCATCACTGTAAACAACAGAGTGATCACGGAGACGTCCCTGAAGACAAGCTGCTGATTTTTTAGCACATGCAAGTTATAAAACCTCCAGCTCGCATTGTTCCTTAGCATTGTTCAGAGGCCGGACTGCCAAGTAGCATCAACATACAATCATATTTTAAACTCTTTTGGTGGTCAGAAACAAAGAGCAGACATGATTAGTGTGGTGAACAGCCAGCACTGCTCCTCTCTAAGCAGGTTATGTGGAGTCGAGGTTTCAATGGCCTTTGACACACTCGAGACTTGTGTGACCACAGTGACCAGCTTTAGGAGCCATTCATCTTTAAACTAAACATTTAGCTACTCTGGCTAATTAAGTGCGCTGAATGAAGACACATCAAAGGGACTAGTGAATTTGGAGTCACTTGCACCTCCCCGTGGGTGTAGAGGTCAGCCCTCTTGGAGTGAGAAGTTAGGACGTCCCAGCTCCAGACCTCTGCCTGCTAACCCCTCACCCCACTGGAGATATCAAAGCCTTGGGAGCAGTGGGATGCACAGCCATCCCAGAACAAAAACAGGAGCACTTCAAAGCACCAGTTGGAGAAAGACAAGAGAAATGAGAAGAAGGGAGAGAAAGCGAGAGGGGAAAAAAAAAACATGGAATGGCCGATATCAAATTCTCTCTTATTTGGAGCATATTCCAGAAGATGAATATAATTAATCTCTCGGAGTTGTCATGTGTCTAAAGGGCTCTTGCTGTGTTGCAACCTCCTCAGGGCACTCGAGGAGAATTACGTGATTAAACAGACCTGAGCATTCTGGACCGGGGTGGAGAGAAGAAAGGCTTCCCCCTCATAATGCCCCTAATGAAGTGGCTGCTGCTCCTTCAAGCCCTGGCCGGAGCCTTCAGCAGCCTGTTCGCAATCTGTTTAATGACTGAGCGCGGGATGCAGAGCACACCAATGCTTCCCAATGAGGCACAGAGGGAGATCACAGGGCCTACTGTGGCCAAGCGCAGGGGCTTAGCATTTATCAACCCCGCGAAACTGTTCCCCAGTCCAGGATCATTCAAAGTTTAGCGGCCTTCAGTCGGAGATGGTCTTTCATCAGACTCTGCTCTTTCTGATACTGTAATTGTGCTGATTTCAACATTTCTGCAGTCAAGTGTCCTCAGATGGTAATGGCACTTGGTAGTGGATGGACAACCCCAATTCCAAAAAAGTTTAGACTCTGTAAAATGTAGAAAAATGTAAATGATTTTCAAACACATTATTCACAGTAGACCATAGAACACATATCAGAACATTTTACAATTTCATTTAAAATATAGCTCATTTAGCCCTGCCCTGCCCCCAGTGAGGGGGTAGGGACTAACCGCGACCCTGATGAGGATTAAGCGGGTGTGATGATGGATGGGTGGATATAACTCCTTTAGATGGCAGCAACACATATCTGACAAGTTGGGACGGAAGCAAAAAAGAAAGAAAAGTAAGTGACACTGATAAAAATACAGCTGGAGGAGTCATGTGCATCTCAGTCACATGACTGGGTTTAAAAAGTTTAGAGTCTCTGTAGTAAAGATGGGCAGATTTACCAATTTGCGACTTTGAATATCAAACCATCTACATCACATAATGTAATCAGAGGACTCAGAGAAGGGATGAGACTGAATATTTATGATCTTCAGGACCTCAGACTAGGGCTGCCATGATTAGTCGACTAGTCACGATTATGTCTAATTTAATAGTCGATGCGTCGTTTGTTTGTTTTTTACTTTCATTTTCTCTCCAAACTGCTGCGTCTCCTTTTCTGTCCTTGACGCACATGCACAGTAGTAACCGGGGTAGCCCGTGGATGACGTCATAGGATATATATTTTTACATATATTATATTATTAGATTATATACAGACAGGCTCTGCTATCATGGCTACCCGGAGCTCAAAAGAGTGGGATCATTTTAAGAAAATGAAAGAGAAACGTGTGCAGAACTTGCCTTCCACGGCAGCACAACTGCGATGCATGAGCACCTGAAAAGGAAGCCTGTTGTGGCTGATTGTGACAATGATGAAGAGGGACCGTCATCTCGCTAAGCTAAATTGCTAGTTAGCTGCTAAAATTAGCGTAAACAGAGAGTTAACTTGCTGCTTACTCATATTTATAGCTGTAAAAGTTAACATTAGCGATGACGATCTGATTCATCAGCCTTACCACACATTCATGTGTTTTCTGTAACGTTATATCAGTCATGTGATTGAATAGGAATGCTAATGCTAACGTTTCTAACGTTACGTTTCAGTGCTACATTTACACTTTATGCTAAACAGTTAAATAATTGTTGCAACAAGCTGCATATTTCAGTAAAGGTTTAATGAACTATGGTCTTAATTGTTTTTATTTTTAGTTAGCATATAGCTGAAATCTAATGACGGTTATATAATAACAGCTGCATTCTAGTGCGATAAGCTGTATGTTTTATATTCAATTAACCTATGATCCAATTAGTCGACTAATCGCAAAAATAATCGTTGATTAGTCGACTATAAAAATAATCATTTGTGGCAGCTCTACCTCAGACAGCACTGCATTATAAACGGGCCTGGTTCTGTACTGGACGTGAATGCTTGGGCTCAGGAACACGTCCAGTATCACCGTCTGTGAGCACAGGTCACTGTTTTTTGAGACGCTTTGCTGCCATGAAGCTCTAAACGAGTTAATATTTTTCATAAAATTGTAAAATCTCTTTTAACATCTGACATGTTCTGTGGTACTGTGAGTACATTTTGGGTTTATGAGATTAGCAGATCATCGCCTTCTGTCTGTATTTACATTTAGGTTTCAGACTAAGCCACTTTTTTGGAATTGGTGTACATGAGTGCCACAGAGCTTTGTACAGCTGGACATGAGTAGTCTAGAGATGCCGTCTGAACTTGTCTGATCCTCCTGATCCCGTCTTTCACATTTGCATCATTTGTCCAGAAGATGTGTGTATATATAAGCCCTTCTGCTGTGTGAGGAACATGGCATGCTGCATTTACACATTTAGACTGTTTCTTTTATCACATCAGTCAATGGGCTTGTAGTACTCCATTATAAATCTTGCTATCACTTGGAAGGCCGGACGAGAAGCAAAAGCAAACAGTCCATTTTATTCCTCCCCCTTTGGCCTTTTCTCCTCATTGTGAGCAGTGTGTGTAACATGGGAGTGAAGGGAGGTGGGGTAGTGTGGGGCAGTAGGAAGGGGGTTAAGAACCTGATTGCTTTAATCTCAGTGTTGTGTGGCTCGGGCCTTTTGTGGGGCTGTGGGGTTTGTGTGATTCAGGACTCGAGTTCTGGCTCCTCGCACTCACTTATTGTTCTCAGCCGAAAATCAATTCCCTTGAAGACCCTTCCTTAATCCCGTTTTTCGCCGGTGACAATGGCCACTTGTGTATGACCCTACTGGGCTATGGGCCAGGGATGATGCGCCTGTCTGCTCCGATTCGAACCCTTTCAGGTAATGCCGGTCCACCTCACTTTGTAGTGCCAAGTGCAGAACTCGACAGGAAGACATTTGCGATCATAATTTCCTGCCGTGCCTCCACAGGCCCCTCCCCCTGGTCACCCCACGCCCCCAGAATAGTTTTAATTAGGCTCGACAACCACAGAGCCCGTAACAATGACTGTCCTTTTGAGCAGGGGACGCAGGAGAGAGCCTTTGCTCTATAGACGAGCGAGAGAATAGAATTATTATGGACTTCATATCGGTCATCTATAGAAAATAAATAGATAAAAGGCAGTAATGTGTGAATAGAGTGGCGCCATAAAGGGAGAATGTATTGGCAGATGTAAACTTTCTCTGGCTCCAGAATGCAGATGTGTTGGTCTTCTTTAAACGTGCAAATGTCCAGGGATCAGAAACACGATGAAAAGAAGACGGCCAGACAGACGTAAGCGAGCTCTCTGAATGTTTTGGTGAGAGCGTGCTCATGTTTCAGGTAGAATTTTAGATGCGCCTGTTTGCCTTTTGTAGGATGAGAGCGTTCTGGGCCTGTCAGGTTTGCAGTTTTGACAGGGCCTGATGTCCGCTCATTTTCAGATATCGAATTCACACATCAAAACCTGCCCAGGTCTGAGCAACGGCTGGACTCTGTCAATCTACTTTGATGCAGCGTTTCTCCGGTTCTCCAAAGACCAAGAAGAAGTTAAGAACGCAACATCACAGCACTAGTCTCTCCTAATTAAACTCACTCCTATATATTTAGAAAGAAAACCCAACCTGATCAGGAAGACAAAGGGCTGGGTCTACAGAGGAGTGCTTTTTATTACCCTTCCCTCTTTCCTTACCTTTTCTGTGTTTTGTCGTGAAAGGAAACAAAGGTGGAACCCTACCGATTGAAAACTAGCAGAACAGTGAAACAACAGGACACAACTGATCACTCATGCATGGTTGGGATTAGGATAAAAGTATAAAGAGCGTGGAGAAGAAAGAGCACAACAAAAGGAACAGGGGACTGACTAACTTTTTTTTTTCTTTCTTTCTTTTGAGGTAAAAGCATGGAGAAGGGAAAAAAAGGTCTGGCCAAACGAAAAGATAGAGAAAGAAAGATTTAACAGCCTCTGTACGCCTCCACGTTTTCTCTTCTTTTAAGCACAGACATGAAAGCCGGCGTGACGCACCTCTGAGAGTTACCGTTTAATTCATAGAAATGTGACCTTTAATTTATAGAAATGTGGCCGTTGTACTCTATGGGAATTCGCCGGCACTGGGATGGTGATTACGGTTGACCAACTGGCTTGTGAAGTCTTCAATGACACGCCAGCTAACAAGACAGCCGTCCTTTCAGCCCCCGTCTGTACCGAGTGGAAATAATCCAGAAATACTTTGCGCGCCCGGACCGCCTTGGCCCCTGTCCAAATTGAGCTCTATTCTGTTTTAATCTCCCTTAATAAAAAAGGAGGAGGAAAAAGAGAGTGATTAACATCTGTGCTTCTTTCTTACACAGCCTCATTTGAGCGGGCAAATGTGAATGTGGGGAGGTGATGACAAGCCCCCTCTTTGACGTTGGCACACTCGGGCGCTCTAAACAGCTGCTGTGCTTTGGGGAGGGGGGCCTCCACAGTTAGGTACTTGTAAAAGGAAGGTCAGTGGAGCGTTGGGGTGTGTAGAGGCTCTTCATTTTGAGCTGAAGTGTGACAGGTCACTTTTGAAAGAGGACGTTATCTCTGGATTAGGAGAGACACTAATAAGCAGAAGCATTGTTAGAAGTAGTTCAGTAGCACTTAATGCACAGACATATACAACTACCCAGAATGCAGTGTGTTTATATGAGTAGTCAGACATGTGATGCAGCTGTTGCATTTGTATTACTGGGCTTTGTATTACAGTCTCTGTGGTATAAACAGTGGAACGGACTTTCTAACAATGCCTGGAGCTACACGCTCATTAGCGTCTCAATGTCACCACGGACTGATATTATGCAGCGGTGCACAGTCTCACAGTGGAGCTAACTGGAGCAACACTACTCGTCATGGACAGGGAACACAACATGAATAAATACCATTAGGCACTACATGCCATGTATTCTACAGACATGGCACACTGTCCACAGACTGGTATGTTTTTTATATGTTGCTAATGTCTTTAATGCAGATGTCCTGATTACATATTATCTGTAAACTGAATACAATTTTAATTTATATAATTACAATATCTCAAGTGTAAATATGATGTTGTGTGTAAACAAAGAAGTAAACATGTTTTCCCTTAAAACAACACTAAAGCCCTGTTGGGATTGGATGAGTTTTTCAGGGCGGCGTCTGTTTTTAACGCTGCTCTCGTCTCCTCAGTGTTTGACCTCCTGTATCCGGTCACTAAAATAACTAGTCTATGGGGGGTCATAGGGTTTTGTGAACATGAACGTCTGAGTCACATAATAACATGATCACAGTTTGCAGCTGTTACTGTGATTATAATCACTAATATTATAATTCTAGTAACTGATATATTACACTTCTGTGTTTGTGTTTTCTGGTCTTTATTGTGGATTTTAGTCTTTTTCCTCCACATTAAGCTCTCAGGTACAGTATGGAGTGTAATATGTTCTGTCCAGACTACATAGATGATTAAGTGACTCTCTACAAGCTTTAATCTTTGTTTGTTTTGGTTACTGAGGTTTAGGTTTAGACTTAAATGTAAGAGTGTGTGTGTTACTCATCTTACTACACACTGCATTTAACAGACTATTTATTTGTACACACTGTGATTGCAGAGTACTGAAACACTAACCTCAGCAATGTACATGCAGACCTGCTCTCCACTGTAATGATAATGTAATGACTAATGTAAAGATTTTTAACTTTTTATCTCATAATCCATCCCTACACAGTTAAATCAACTCATACGATTATGAAAAAGTCTTCTAAATCAGATCAAATGAGCCCTTACACTTGCTTGGCTGGAGTGCTACCATTACTTCCAGTGCAGTGGGCGGGGCTAAGCTGCTGTTTGATTGGCTGGCAAATGTCTATTGATGTACAACAGGTCTCAAGTGATGGTATGTGCAACAAAATGTAAAAAAGAAAGAAACACATGATGTCCTTTGCCATGGACGCCGAGTCTGAAAGAGTTCATACTGTTTGGTTTGTGATTGGTGAAGGTTTTTGGTGGTTTTGTGCATTAAAGGCTAAATACAGCGAGTAGCAGCAGCCAACACTCTTTACTTTCCAACACGAGACGGCGTCTGCCTGGACAAATGCAGACATTTGCTTACAGACAAGATTAAAATGATGAGCTCTGAGCTAAAAACAGTGGATAGTTCAGCCTGTAATGTTCTCAGAGGACGAGAGGAAGAAACAATCACAGAGGAGCTCCTGTAAAAGAAGAAATAACCCCAAGTCTGCCTGAACATGTAATCTAATCTGAATAAACACTACAACACTGCCACACATTTTAATACAGTTTAATACAGTAACTTAGTGTTACTTCTCCACATGAAGCATCACATAATTGACGGTACCTACTTGTGCTCAAGCGTAGCAGAATAAAATAAAACTCTGACCCAAACCGCACTGACAGGTCTGAGACCTTTAGTAAGATCTGACTTCATTGTAAGCCTGCTAAGTGAGGTTTTAGTGGTGTACTTTACACACACAGCTGGGTTATTTTAGGTGACTGTAGTGTTTGTAACATAGTCCGGTTCTAAACAAAGAAGAAAACCCCAAACAGACCTTCACTTACACAGTCCTGAATGAATGAATGTTACACTCATATAGCGCCTTTCTAGGTACCCAAGAACACTTACAATCAACACACTCCATTTACACACACTCAGCCACACACAAGCGGCAGCCAGTCGTGCACAGCGTACTCTCAACCACTGGCACTATGGGCATCACCCAGAACAGAGTGCCAACCATATCTGGGCATACATACACACACACACATACATACATACATACACACACACAGACGCACACATTCATACACACACCAGGGTAATTTTTTTTAGAGTAGCCAATTCACCTGATCTCCATGTTTTTGAACTGTGGGACGAAACCGGAGTGCCCGGAGGAAACCACGCAGACACGGGGAGAACATGGAAACTCTGCTCAGATGGGGACTTGAAGACGTCAGCGCTGAGAGGTGAACATGCTAACCACTAAGCCACCGTGCCGCCCGTTATTTACTCGTTCTTTTTCTTTTGATGTGGTAAAACAATGTAAAAAGTTTCCTTGATTGCTCAACTTGGCCATTCCACCTCAGTGTTTACTGTAGTACTAACCTTTACTGTGCAATTACTTTAAGGAGTGGTGCACCCAAATATCACGTTTATCTCCTTCTCTCAGATGTACTCAAACAGCAAAGCTTCTTTGTTTTAGAAGTAGAGCTGCAGCACTTTTACATTCAGATCTTAATGAAGGTCTCACAGACGAGTCAATATTATGACACTCCTGGCTTGGACAGTGTTTAGCACACCAGTCAGCTGTATCAGAGTGTAAAACCATCATCATGGACAAAGGTGGTGATGTGACTGATGCTGCTGATGATAGTAGCTGTGAAACATGGTGGAGGTCGTATCTCAGACACCACTAACTGTGTGATGTTCTAGAGCCACTGTAGTGAGAATAGACTTCTCATACATTGCGTGTCCCAACAACATAACGGTGGTGCCCCACATGCCATTAATGCCAGCTACTTTGGTGTGTGGTACAGTGGACCAGTTAACACTGTTATGTCTGGGCCTGTGAAGCAGACGCATGGTTAAGCTGGTCATAATATTGTCATATGACTGTGAAAGAATGAATTAGTACTTGATATGTACTGACGTACTGGATTCTGGGATATTACACATTAAGTTACTCTCTGAAGTGCAGGTGTATTATTGGAATAGTGTAATTTGAGTGATCAGTACTTTATTAACACACAGCATACTTACTGCTTTTAAAACCAGAATCATAGTTACTTTTACTTAGTTTATGTTTATTTACATGTATTTCAGTGATACATGGTTAACACACACATGTTTAGGTGTGTTGAGGTGCTCAGGACTACTGCAGAGTCTTGTGTATTTTCATTCTTATCTCTTATTCTTGGTCTAAGTTTCTTTGTTTCACTAATAAACATTCATTTCAGTGATCCTCGTCTTGTTCTTCTTTAGCCTTTGTCCCATATGGTGGCGGGGTCGGCTTTTTTGGAACGGGTTCTCCATTTGTCTTGGTCGAAGGCTTGATCAGGGTGCAGTTGTGTAACCTTTATGTATGCAATGTATCGAGCCATCGTTGCTTTGGTCGGCCTTTGGGTCGTTTCCTGGTGATGTGGATGTTAAGGCCGATCTTTGAGGGAGTGTTTGTTAGTGCGTATTGCCTGAAGCGTCTTGCTTCTCGCATCTGTGATGGGGACCACATCATACTGGTTCCGAATGTCATCATTGCAGGTGTGATCCAAACGGGTGATTCCACTAATCAATCACAGCATCGGGTCCGTAGAGGGCAGTGGGATGTATGACAGCATGGTAGACCTTCAATTTCAGGTGGTCCTTCATTCACCGGTCACAGAGTACGCCAGCCATTGAGCGTCCATGCAGCATTGACGTCGTGTCGCAGGTCGCCATCAGCAGAGAGTGTTGATCCAAGATGTTTAAAGTTGTTAGTGTGTGGCAGGTCAGTGCCATTGACGGTCACTGTACCGTTTTTGTCTAGATTTGTTGTCAGGTACTCTACTCTTACATCAGGTCTTCTTTAGGTTTAGCCGCAGACCATGTTGTGTAAGGTGGTCGTTCCAAACTTGGACGAGTTGCTCGGGGTCAGTCTCGTCATTGGAGGCTAAGAAAACATTGTTGATGTATAACAATGTGTATGCCGCCGGATGCTGGATGGCAAGAGTGATGCTGTTTGTGACTAAGAATGAAGAGGAGCGGCGAAAGGACACTTCCTTGATGGATGCCTAAAGATACTATCAAAGTCTGTCTTACAGATGGAGTGCTGTTGTTTAGCTGTGCTGTTTAACTTTATTACCATGTATTTGTTGCCCTGTATTCACTTTATGATTCAGTTTTTTCTTCTTTTATCAAAACTGGCCATTATAAGAGAGATTTTATAATAAACACATTAATAATGTGCTGAATTGAAGCTTTCACTAAATTTGAATTATAACACATCTCTGCTTGTAGGTTTGTGGTGCTGGTTGGAAAGTTAGACACTTGTGAGCTGTGGGACAAATGAAGAGATGTGTATAAAATGGAGAGTTTAAGGGACTGTCCTCGTTTGTTACCCGGAGGACCTCTGTACTCAGTGCTTCTGTATGGTTCTGACTTGCTGACCTTTGCACTGCTGTCCTATTGCCATGAATCACAGAGCAATCCCCGCTCACTGTGTTAACTAGAGAAAGAGAGGCAGAGTGACGTAGTGCACAGCTCATCATGCAACATCCTCCCACGGTGGCAACCGGTGAAGGTCTCATTAACCCTTCCTCCAGCCCCCTCCTCCTCTCCTGAAAGGCTCTTGCCCTGCAGCCTGAGGGGAGCAGAGGCAGGTTTAAGAGGAGCCTAATGAAGTGTAGCGTCACGCATGGGGAGGAGAGCTGCCACATAAGGGGAAAATTGCAGGAAGAGGAGTTGCGTGGCCGGAGCTCCTGGGGTCAGGGCTACAGGGGGTTCTCCTCAGGGGTCAGAGTGTGTAGGAGGCTCATTCGGAGCTGCAGCTCATAAACAGGTGGCCTTTAGCAAATAAAGCCTCTCTGTTTTTTATCCTTTCATAGTTGTAGTGTGGATGTGGTTCTTTGGTCAACCAGGTAGAGGTGGACATAACGTAATGAGGGTTTCACAGTATATAATGTTGATATTTATGTTTGAGGTTAGAGAAGCTGGGACAGTTTAGAGTGTAACTTCCATGAAAATGATGAGCTCATTTAGAAATTGATGGTAGTAAAAAGAAGTTGGCACAGGGTCGTGTGTACCAGTGTGCAGCATCTCCTCCTCATCAGTCTGTAAACATGTGAGCAGTGAGCAGAGCAGCTGCTGGACTTCTGGGAGAGGAACGTTGTCTCAGTCGTGTCTGATGGAGCTGCTCCACAGTTCTGAGTCTATATTGGATGTTTCAGGTCCTGATGCAGTGAATATGTTCTGGGTCAGTTCAGCAGCCGGACTCCTCTTCTGTGAAGTGATGCTGCTGTGATGATGCAGGATGTGGTTTAGTATTGTCTTGTCTGATACAGATGTTGTCTAGATGTGAGCAGATGTTGCTTTAAAACCTCTATATACTGTTTAGCACTGATTGACTTTCCAGATGTGTGAGCTGCCCACTGATAAACACTAATGCCACCCATACCATCAGAGATGCAGGCTTAGGGTTAGGGTCATCCTCCGGGTGACAAACGAGGACAGTCCCTTAAACTCTCCATTTGAACTGTGTGCTGATAACATGCTGGATGGTTCTCCTTCACTTGAGCCTCCAGGCCACGTCACCTTTGGTTTCTTTTTGTAAATTGGTGAACCTCTGCCCATCTTTGCTTGTGAGAGACTATGATGTTGGCATAGGTAGTTATGCAGCCCTTCATATTTACATATTTTTATACTTACCTCAGATTCTAACAGTCAAGACATGTCTGCCCAATATTTCTAACAAACACTAGAACTTGATTGTCACTTAAAATCACCCGGCTGTCACTGAAATGTCCCTCATTGACATTTTGGCAGATCTGACTTAAGGTCTCACAGACTAGTCAGATTTATTTTAATTTTATAATAAATTATTAGTCCCACACAGGGGACATTAAACCTTTTTGTTTTACACATCCATACTGTGAAACACACACACTAATGGTGCCCTATCCATGGTGCCTGGGGAGCAGTTGGGGGTTAGGTGCCTTGCACTTCAGCCATGACCTGTGCGGGAATTGATCCAGTGACCTTCTGGTAACAAAACCAGATCCCTAAACCACCAGCCCACGACTGCCCAGGACATTTAGGGCATAATATAGTTTCCTCCTTCTATATTTGAGTAAGAATAGTAATCTGTAAGGGCCCGAGTGGCTCAGCAGGCTAAGACGCTGACACTATAACCAGAGCATTGCGAGTTCGAATCCCGGTCATGATGTTTACTATCAACAGCCGGGGTCTAAGAGAGCAAAAATTGGCAGTGCTCTCTCTGGGCGGGTAGATGGCGCTCTCACTCTCCCCATCACTTTCACATTGCAATGTCTGCTGGCTCAGGCGTCTACTGATTGGTCCATTCAGATCTGGGAATCCTGCGCTTTCCGAGCGGGTTGGCTCCCCAGTGACGGTGTATCAGCGGTAGTTAGGAAAGAGGTGGTGGCTGCATCACATGTATCGGAGGAGGCTTGTGCATGTCTTCACCCTCCGAGACATTGCAAAGTGATGGGGAGAGTCCTAACGGAGGGGATGGGCTAATTGGCTACTACCACATTGGGAAGGGGATGAAAATTGGCAAACACCTAGAAATAGTAAAAAAAGAATAGTAACCTGTAAGTATTTGTGCTGATTTATGAGGGCAGTAACTTGAAGTTTGTGTCGAGTTAAACTGGGCTGTATTAGATGTCACCATGAATTCTAGTGCAAGCCTTTTTCTGTGATTCATCAATAAAGTGTATAACAGTGTAGTTTATGGTCCGAGATCAGCCTCAGTCATGAGAAAGGACATCTTGAAGGGACTGAATTGTGTGCATCACTTATTTACATCAATGTGCCAGTTCATGATTTGCAATTATCCAGTGCTTTGCATTTCTGGACTAGCAAATAAACTGCCAGCATATCATTATCACATCACGGCTGTGCGGTTACAGCCACGGACTGGTTTATGATTAATATGCTCCAAAAGCTGTCTTAACAGCTAGTAAGTACCAATTAATTAAATTGATAGACTATTGCAATTGACGTAGACACACGCGCAGCTTCTGAAACTCAGCCGCTGGTAGACTCCAGCTCTTCCTCTCCAGGGTGCAGTTCATCAGCTCTAAGCAAACGTGTGTCGGAGCTCGAAAGGCCTCATAGCTCATCCTCCAGCACCACGCAGCACTGATGCTGAAATATCTGGTCTGGATGGCTTCATTTCTTTTTCTGAACGCTGGAGTCGGAGTCGTGGTGGCGTCTCTGAGCCTGTTTGTTTATGAAGCTCAGCGGTTCATGAACGTTTAGTCGGGTAATCTACCGAACATTGTCCGAGCAGAGCTGTAACCTCCTACCTAATGAAGTTGTGCTTTCACTGCTCTGCTAGCGGACAAACAAAAACAAGAGCACAAAAGAGAGAGGGTGTGCGAGAGGGAGTTGTGGGCAGATGGGTCACATGCTGTCCTTTGAGAGCCGAGCCTATCGAGCCCATTCAGCCGGCTCTATAAACCCGACAGCCTGCTTAAATACCTGACATAAGAAAAGAGGCAAAAACAAAGAGGAAAGCAGAGGAGGGGACAACAGTTAAAATAAATAAGACGGCCCTCTGTGACTGATGTGTATAGACAGTGCCTGACGTCTTAGTGACCATTAATAAATGTGGCCGCGTCCACAAAAGGGCCAGTCAGAAAAAGAGGAGAAGAAAAACAGTGAATGTTGCCTCCAGCTCTGAATTCCTCTGCGTATTCTTCAGAGAGGAGGCAGCTCACTGGGCACTTCTTTCTTTCCCCCTCGAGCTGCTCTTTCTCGGACCCCCTTTTGAGCCTTTGTTTGTCTTTGGAGTCCATGAGAAAAGTCAATTATGGATCAACAACCGCGCTTCGTTAACACGGCCGTATGGATTCTTAAAGGACGCCATTACTCTTAATCAGAGAGAGAAGACCAGTGATTCAGTGGAGCGAGTGAGATGTTACACACATCTGGGCCAGTTGCACGAGGCAACATCAAACAGCGAGAAGCAGAGAAGATAAATACTGGCCAGCGATTAAAATCCATATTTATGCAGTCCCAATTTTCCTCGCAAGAAAATCAGCACATTGGTTTGCTGGCTCCATTTGATCTGAGC
>BRDA01088533.1:0-10898 GCA_036984385.1 Crenuchus spilurus
TATATTTCTCCTTTCTTCTGTAAATGTTCTTTTCATTTTATTTAAACTTTATTTTATTTTGTTGTTATTATTATAAATGTCATTATTGTAATGCTGTGGCAATACTGTATGTCATTCAGTCATGCCAATAAAGCTATTTTGATTTGATTTGATTTGATTGAGAGAGAGAGAGAGAGAGAGAGAGAGGGATAGTTCTGGTATGGGGACAGTTTAGTCCTGTGCTAATCCTGGACTTTATCTAATAACACTTTAGTAACATCTCAACATCTCGCACTTCTTCAGCTTCAGATCTGATACACTCTTCACTACATTTCCCAGAATTCTTTGCTTTGTGTGTGACTACAAGCAAAACCTTTCAAACGGTGCAGGGTTTGTCCAGGACAGTGTCCGAGAAAGATCCACAGTTCAGTCTGAACAGAAGAACGGTTCTGGTACTTTAATCCAGCTGCCCGCTGACCTGCAGACTCAGTCAAGAATTCCATCTTTACAGCTTCTCAGAAACCCAATCGTGTCATCTACTTTAACCGTGTGACTCGGAACCGCCATCTGTACATTACACCTGTAATACATCACCGTCAGCATAGCTACAAGACCCATACAAGCTCCTCTTACAGTGCCAACCCAGTCCTCAAGGTCCAATTACTGAGTCCCAAAGTAACACAGCAGAATCCAGCTGAAGTCCTGCTACACTTCCTGTATTAGGCAATGAAAGCTCTTTACAATCTAGAACAGACAAATTAGAGAACAGCAGCCAGCATCCACCTTCAGCCGGTCCACACCAGAACTATCAGCACACATTACAGACTGAGATTAGGACAGGTAGCTCAGGTCCCTGATCCAGACCAATCGAGAACTTTGATAGACGGTTACTTTTCAGTCCTGGTTTGGTTCTCAGCTAACACAAAACATTATAAGAACATTCAGCAACATTTTTAAAAGGTTCCAGGGAATATCTGTAATGTTACAGAAATGTTCTGTTCAAATGTGTGATGTCATAATGGTTTGTGGAACCTCACAGAACGTTCCTGGTTAAACACTAAGATTATGGTAGCATTTGATTTAACATCAGCAAGATGTTTTTATTGGTCCTGAGCTGATTTGAGCAGGAGAATGGAAGAAGTCTGGAGGATGTTCAGCACAAACAGGTCAAAGGTCAGTCAGCTCATGTTTACTTCATATCACTGATTTCTAATAAATAATCTGTTTATTGTTTATTGTTAATGTTTCTAAACATACTGTGGTCAGTATTTTGATGTGCTGTAGGTCATAATGTTGCAGCAACGTTACTAAAATGTTAAATAAGAAAACATTCAGATTTCTAAGAACCAAATTTATAATGTTCAGAAAACGTTCTACTAACCAAACATCATCAGATAATTAAGTGTTCACACAAATTTACATGTTTAAAAATATAACAGAGAAATAACGGAGGTGTGGCAGGTGGATGGGTTGCCAGGTTTCACACCTGGTCTTGTCTGGCTCAGTTGGAGACAGTGACAGTCCTAGCTTGTTTGGCACCCTGGGTGAACAACCTCTCCAACCCCCCATCCTCCAGCTAACAACCCCCTGGCACAACTGCTCAACAACCCCAACTCCCTCCACTATCGATCGACCAACAGTTTGCAAGTAAACCCACCAAATCAAACAAATAGCCACCCCCCATTCCCCCCACCCTGGGACAAACATCGGCCCACACTATGAAATGCAATGGTTCCAAGAGTGCTTAACAGAATATCTCATGGGGTGTGGCATGCCAACCTCATGACCCCTCTAATGTAATGGCACCCTGGGTGGCTTCCCATATTGCCCATATCAGAAACTGCCACTGTTTGGAGAATTTCTTGGGACCTGGCAACCCTGCTGGACTAAATTGTGTGTACTTGGTGGTATTTATACCAAATGATGTCTCAGTAAGAGTCAAACAGCAGCAGTAAATCTTACTTTACATGCAGAAGTGAGTGAGATGTAAACAGCAGACCACGTTTCTCACATCTGAATAGAGCTGGGTATCGAAATCCGATACCAAAAATGCACCGACTGAAGTGTTTCAATACTACCAAGCACCAAAAAGTTTAATAAAAATCGGTGCCTATTTTCAATACTTTACATAAAACTTAATTAAACATTAATTAAACATGTCGAAGAGGTCGAAATTCTGGCTGTACTTTGAAAGAGTGTCTGAGAGCAGCTGGAGGTGCAGCAAATGCCTCAAGATAGTGGCTTCCAGAACGGGCAACACGTCTAATCTGATGAAACACCTGATTACACATGGAATTAAATCTTCGTCAGGAAAACTGCAGAATTTTTGACTGCATGAAGAACCGCAGCATTACGTCGCCGCCGGTGGCGGGAGAATCTGGGCTAAATGCATTACAACCACACTCAGATGCTGCTTCCAGTGATAAAACATTGTCAGGTAAGTTAACCGTTTACTGTGCTCTTTTCTGTGCTCGGTCTGCCAGAGAAAACATTCATTATTATGCCGTTTGTTAGCGTTAGTGTTTAGGATTTGGCTAACGTTAGCACAATGCTAACATTAGTGCATATTAGATAGCTAGATAGCGGCTGAAATTCAGTCACCATATGAACATAACATTTTTATAAGACTGTTAGGTATCTCGTATCTAACATAGGTAGGATGAGCCATATTAACTACTTGCATGTCCATTTCATGTTGTAGGAGAGTGCTTTGACAGTGCTAAGGCCAGTTCTACTTAAGCTAATGTCCACGGAGGAACAACCCCTTTCACTGTAGCAGAAACGCTGAGGATGTCAGGTGAGGATAGACAGTTTGATTTAATCAGAGAAGGCTGATATCCTCATTTTTCTTAAAAAGAACTCTTAGAAACAAAACTGTATCCAGCAAAATGCTTCGGTAAAAAGGTTTTATAGTTAAGCTTAATGCTGATGTTTTTGTTCTTAATAAAACAGCACAAACATTGTTGCTCATTGTTGGTTCCATGAAGATCCAAATAAAAAGATGGTAGGCTGTCATCGCTCATGTTGGCTGTTGTAGTTTTTTTTTTACAAGTAAGGAAAAGGTATTGAAAAAAGTATCGTTTTGGTATCGGTATCAAATTCAAAGTATCGTATCGCTATCAGTATCGAAAATTTTCAAATGATACCCAGCCCTACACCTGAACACACTTGTACTGATAACTTTACTCCTGTGTTTACAGTCATGTGTTGTGACATCACATCCTGTGTTTGGTCTGTTTAGATGACTTTGGATTGCACTGTGTTCACACTAAAAACAAAAAGCAGCAAAGTTTGTTCAGAATTGGACTGAGACAGACCTGCTAATGAGGTATTAGTCCATGTATGTGGTGAACAACTGGGTACAGAAGGCACTGCTCATTCTAGGATTCAGTTTAAACACACCAGATTTGACAAGTGTGAACACAGACTGTGCTGGTTTATGAAGATGATTAGGAGGGACATTTAGCGAGAACATCAAGTCCGACTCTTTTAGAGGACATGACCAGAGACATTTATACAGGACAATGTCCCATCACTGAACTGGGGCAGGAAGAGTGTCTCCAACACCACTTCCAGCAGGTCTCTCATCCCAGTCCTGACCAGACCCAGACCTGCTTAGCACAAGTGAAGCTACATGTTACGTTGAGCTGTGACTGCAGCCATATTATCCAACATAAAGTCTCTTCAGTGCTGTGCAGTTTGGAGTAAATGATTTCTGAGATTAAAAGTCTAAAAGTCTCCCACAGTTTTAATGTTTAGCAGTAAATTCTAAGTGTTCTTATTTTACAAACCACAAAACACATGTTCTGATCATCTGAAATGCTATTTTATTTAAAAAAATCAACATTCTGTATCTATTTCATGACATTTATGTATAAAACACATAGATTTGGGCTCTGATTCAGAAAAATCCTAAAACATTCAGTAGAGTTTTAAGAAAACTGCAACAAGAAGTCAGAATTTTTCATCACACGCTGCACGTTGGTGAGTTTGATGTTGAGTTAGAGAAGCTAATGTTGGCCCTGTGAAGAAGCACTGACCTACATGAAGCACTCCGGTCCTGCTGTAGAACATCCTCGGCTTTACACAGCAGTCCGACTCGGGCTGTCAGGTTTAATTCAGTGATATTATTTGGAAATAAACTGAGAATGAAGGCAGATGAGGTCTGCCTCGCTAAGCCATACTGTAAAATCTCTGAGGATTAGAAGCTAAACCTGTATCAACACTGTTCTCCAGGCTTCCTCCTGAATTAAATGAGATTTCTTGTCATTGATGCATTAACAGGATCCTCCGGAGCGCCACCGAACCCAAAAGGCATCACCGCGTAATCGTACAGACCCGCAGGCCTGCTGGCCGAGTACAGAAAAAACGATGAATCAATGTCCTCACACTGTTTGGGATTGATTCTGCCCCCGGCTTCCTTTGTCCGGATCAGATTTGTCGGGTGGCAGTTGGACCCGGTACCGTGTGCTCCATTTATTACACAGGAGGGGACAGGATCTGTTTATTACAGTGCAGTTAAATTCCAGAGCTTACTTAGTGACTATTTCTATTAAAGACTAATTAAACGGTTGAATCGGTCCTGTTCCGCTGTGCTGTGTAAGAGGGTGTATTGTGATATGGTAAGTAAAGTGATATATTATTATGTTGCTCATTGTTTGCAAAGCAATGCGCAATATACTGTTATTCGATTTTCATATATTCTTCTTCTTCTTCTTCTTCCGCCGGATTTTTGACGCGCTTCTTATCCCGCAGTTTTCGAGATATCAACACCTTTCCAACTCCAGATTGTTCGGTCCGATTGTGTGATCCGGGCTCGTATACAGAATTTTGATCGGATTTGCGGTTTTCCTAAAAACTTTCCCATAGAGAATGAATGGGGAGCAAAAATGCATGCTCATCTACTGTGCTTCTGCTCACACCGTTTCAAATACACTATATCAGGGCAGGCCCCTGAACAGAAATTCACTGTTGTTTTGACCTGCACTCGTTTATTTGTCGTTTTATTGCCATTCCTTTGTCGTCCCATTGACTTCCATTCATTTTCACCCATATCAAATTCCAGGCTTCCTTTTGCCAAACAACAACCAAAATTGATATACTACATCATTGCAGGTAACAGAGCTCTAGTCCAGAACCATACTGACCCGCACTCCTTTTTTTGTCATCTTTTCTTCCCTCGTTCCTCCCATTGACTTCCATTCATTTTCACATACACTCAAGCCACAGAGTTTCTGTGTCCCAACAGCCACCAACATTCATGTACTCCATCAGGACAGATAACAGAGCTCTAGTGCAGGGCCATACTGACCCGCACTTCTCTTTTTGTCATCTTTTCATTCCTCGTTCTTCCCATTCATTTTCACATAGAGACATGGCAACCGCCTTAGGTGCCATAGCAACACCTTAGCAACCACCTCAGATACCATAGCAACCACCTAGTCACACTTTAACAACCACCATATATACCATAGCAACCGCCTTGGGTACCATAGCAACTGCTTTGGGTGCCATAGCAACCGCCTTGGGTGCCATAGCAACTGCCTTGGGGCCCATAGCAACTGCCTTGGGTGTCATAGAAATGGCCTTGGGGCCCATAGCAACCGCCTTGGGGCACATAGCAACCGCCTTGAGGACCATAGCAACCGCCTTGGGGCACATAGCAACCGCCTTGGGGCAATAGCAAGCGCCTTGGTTGCCGTAGCAACCGCTTTGGGAGCCATAGCAACCGCCTTGGGGCCCATAGCAACCGCCTTGGGGCCCATAGCAACCGCCTTGGTGGCCATAACAACCGCCTTGGTGGCCATAACAACCGCCTTGGTGGCCATAACAACCGCCTTGGTGGCCATAACAACCGCCTTGGGGGCCATAGCAACTGCCTTGGTGGCCATAACAACCGCCTTGGGGGCCATAGCAACTGCCTTGGGGGCCATAGCAACCACCACAGATACCACAGCATCACCTTACAAACCAACTGGGATACCTTAGCTTGTGGGCCATGTTAGCAATGCACAACATCCCGCGTTTCCTTCAGGAAATGCACTTTTCTAGTGTTTTAAATGTAATTTTATTAACAGTGTCCTTACACTACTTGTTTCTGCTAGAGTGGGAGAGTCTAATGGCTGCAGGTAGATTACAACATTGTCATCTATTGGTTGGTGGTTTAAACTCAACATACTTTACAATGTAAACTATTGATTATACATCTATGCTTATGAGAATCAGTAAATACTTGCCTCTGATTGGCTGGCAGGTGTGTATTAATTCTGTATAACAGGACATCTGGTATGAAGTTTAATCATCGTTCTGTATCAACCATAGCAACCATTTGTTACCATGACAACTTGTGACAATGTAACTGCAACAACACTCAACAGCAAATGGACAGAAATGGATGAGCTTCTGATGTTTAGATTACTGCTCATGTTTACTTTGTACACTAAAATATCTGCATTTTAGACCTTAACGAGGTTTCCTGTTAGAGCTAATTAGTGGACTTGGTGGAGGAAACTACTATGTTTCACGTTATTTGCCTTCACCTTGTGCAGTGATTTCATATGACTGGACACCTCAAAGGCTGTTAAGTTACAGAAACAAATGACCTGCATCTGAGCTCAGTGGAAGAAAAGATCATTCTGATTTCTGGATGAACTGTTCCTGTAACTGATCAAATGAGATATGATTTGAAGGTGTCAGATTCACACACAGAGAAGTGTGAATTTACTCATTCAGATTTGGACATTAATGAGTTTATAGTCACAACACAGTGTGGTTGCCAAGTCCATTAAATTGCAGCATTCGCCCAAGTTCCTTCATTACTGAAGCCTCCAGAGATACTTTATCTCATTCATTAAAAATAACAAATCATGGTGAGCAAGTCACAGCTGTCAGACGGAGAGGCGTCAGTAATGAGAGGTGGAATAAGCTCAGCTCTGTGTGCCTAATTATCACCAAACTTCTACTTTTACTGTGAGCTGATTTACCTCTCAAACACATCAACTCAACAACTCAAACAGTCCTCAGCACAGCAGAGCTCTGCAACTACTACTACTACTACTACTATTACACACACTCTCACACACAGAGGCACACACAGAGACACACTCTCACACACACACATACTCACTCACACACACACACACACACACTCACACACAGACACACACACACTCACACACAGACACACACACACTCACACACAGACACACACACACTCACACTCACACACAGACACACACACACTCACACTCACATACAGACACACACACACTCACACTCACACACAAACACACACACATACATACACACACACACACATACATACATACACACACACACTCACACTCTCACACAGACACACACACACTCACACTCACACACAAACACACACACACACACATACATACATACATACATACACACACACATTCACACTCTCACACAGACACACACACACACACAAACACTAGGGCTGGGCGATATGGCTAAAAACTGTATCACGATATAAGTACTTCATATCGGTCGATATCGATAATTATTGCATTTTTTTACCTATTTAAAATAAGGACTATGAGAAAAATATGCTATATTTAAACATTTTATTTCAAATTTAACCTTCCTCAGAAATGGCAACACAACCATGAAAAACACTCAAATAAAAAAATATCCTTGCCCTTATATATACATTAGTGCTAGGAGGTGCTTTAGTGCTAGGAAGTTTACAAGGAAGTTAATCGCCTACTAATAACAATTATAATAAAAATTATTATTATTATTATTATTATTATTATTTATTCCAATGATAATCAGCATTATTATTAGTAGTAGTAGTAATGGTTTTTGTTGTTGTTATTATTAGTACTATAGCATCTCAAATAAACGTTGGATAATAAATAGGAACCAACATGGATAATAATCATCAAAATGACAATGCTACTCACTAACAGCAGAGTGCAAACGATGGCCAAAACACTGCAGCCGTGTCCAGTCATTTAGTGATGTCGCTTCACTATATTGGCCACACTGTCTGTAGTGATGCACACAATTTTGTCCTTAATTAGAGCCGGCTAAGGTGGTAAAACAAGTTAGTCGTATTGCCGGTCTTGGTGGGGACAACAGTCCTGCACAATTTGCAGAGAACGTTGGTCTGAGTACTGAAAAAATCAGAAAAACTGCCATACTGGTGAGCTGACCTTTCCTTTTTTATTCACAATTTCTTCACTCGCTGTTGCGCTGCTCATCGCACTTATATTCCACTTTTCACCATGCGTCTCACAGCGTGCCGGTTCAAGTTACACAAACAAGAGGGCGTGCATGAGATGAAGAGGTGGCACAACCAAGCTTGATAGTGCTCCGTGATTGGCTATTAGCGTGTCACTCCATACGTTGCTAGGCACCAGAGGACCGACCAACCAATCTTGCTTCACAAGCTGGTGCATTTAAAGCGGAATCTTTGCTCTGGTTTATTCCAATGAAAAAAAACGTTCGAACGTTCTATTGAGTGCATTTTCTATTGATATTGATTACGTGTCTATTGCGATACATATCGTTATCGTTTTTATCGCCCAGCACTAACACACACTCACACACACACACACACACACACACACACACACACACACACACACACACTCACTCACACATACATACACACATACATACACACACACATACACACACACACTCACATGTGTGTATATGTGTGTGTATCTCTCAGGCAGATGGAGTTTATTATAAGACACACTGAACAGGAGAGAATGGAAGCTGGATCTTTAAAAGCTCTCAGCAGGATTTTGGTATAAATCTTCTGAAGGCCGAGATCAAAGCAGGGGCTGATTCTGATTCGCTATCTTCACACTTCACATCCCTCATCCATTTACACACACACACACACACACACACACACACACTGCTGGATGAAGGAAAATGTTATTAGTTTGTGCTGCACTTGTTAAATCTGAAAGATTGGAAAATCATCTTAAATAATCATTCAGTGGCTTTTGAAATCTCAGATATATATAATTCACGGTGATCACTACACCTGTTTATAATTGTCTTCTAATGTAACTTTATAGGTGTATGAAAGTCCCTTTAGTGGATGTTACTAAAATGAAGTAGTGCCACCTGATGGCCAGTAACTACAAGTGCTTTATAACACGTTACATGAATGCTGAAGTCAACTCCACGCTGGGGGGATGACAAACCATTCTTGTGAAGACAGACCAAACTGAGTAGGACAGGAATGCTGGAGGCAGATGATTGATGGTGGGAGTCAACGCCTGTGTCCACGATGGATGTAGCGGGGCCGTCGAGCAATACCAGCAGCACCGACACTTTGGAACTCTCTTCCTCTCTCTCTCCGTCTATCAACATCCCTAAACACCTTCAAAACTCAACTAAAAACTCACCTGTTTACTCAATATTTCCATTCAACTTAACCTTAAGTGTGTTGTGTGATTTGTCCATATGTTTTCCATTTTTTGTTGTCAGTTTTATTTTTTGTTTGTTTTTTTTGTTTACATATTCCACCTCTATGTAAAGCGTCCTTGGGTTTCTTGAAAGGCGCTATATAAATGGAAATTATTATTATTTATTATTATTATTATTATTATTATTATTACCTCATCACTGTACAGCACAATCAACAGCCCAGCACATACAGTGTCCCAACAAAAGTTCATCTCCACAGGCCAGTCTCCAGTCAGTACAGAGTCAGTATCTGTGATCTGTCAGGAAGTCTAGTAGCTCTGATGTAGCATCACGTTTACAGTGAGGCACAGCTCACTCAACCCGGGAACAGTAGTGCACTAGTTCAGCTTTAGTTTCAGAGCTCTTTAGCATCACCTTGTTTAATATCTCACCTCCCACGGTCACATGATCTAAAATGTCAAAACAAATTCTGCAAACCATTTATAGACCCTGAACTTAAATTACAACAGACGTACTTCACAGGAAAAGATCATTCTAAACCTCAGCATCTCTGCTGTTAGTATTGGGACACTAAGATAAAACACAGTGAGGTCAGTGTGAGTCTGAGTGCTATAACAGTGATGACCTTGTTTTATTGAGCAGACAGTGTCCACGTGGAGACCCACTGAGCTGCTAATGGTGGACACACCAGGCGGCTGTAAACAACGGAAAAGCCATCTGCATTACTTTTGTCCTTAGTTTAGTTTATCAAAGCTCCACTATGACTCAACTTCTCTCTAAATAACCACACCAGCCTTCATTAAAGTCACACTTTTACACTTACTACAAATGTACAGGATCAGACATCGGTGCTTGGCCCCCTAACATTACTTCTTAAGTGTTACACTGAAGCTAATGTAGCTAATAAGTACTGAAACATACCACCAATTATCATGATGCTAATTGTATGTGTAACACACACCTGGACCTTACGGGAGCGTCAGAGCATGAATTTGACCTCAGCGAAAAGGGAGGAACCCTGAACATCACAGAAAAAGTCAGCTTTACTCACAGTATCAGACAGTATGATGATCTGTGAGATGTCATTACTGAGTCATATTTATCTCTGAACCTGCACTGTAATGAAGGTACAGTTCAGCAGAATAATAACTGAGTGTGTAATTACAGATTAACAGAGTACAGACTGTTCACTGCTAATATCTGCCTTTGGTTCTGAGCTTTCTCATCTCTTCTGTTATCTCTCCTCCTTTACACACATTCTGCCCTGCAGGTTATTTTATGTTTCTGCAACTGGAGTAATTAATAAGCTCCTGTCATTACACAAAACAAAGTCCTTTATTATTAGGATGATCATACTGCAGCTCGAAGCTAATCACAGCTGACGTGAAATCATTAGAGATACTTCTACCCTACTCTAAACTCTAATCCACCACTTTCTGTAATCAGTCAGCTGATGAACCTTTAAGTACTTCTAACAAAGTCAGCAAAAC
>BRDA01088534.1:0-27865 GCA_036984385.1 Crenuchus spilurus
ATTGATTCTGAGCCGCTAAAATACAAACACTGAACATAACAGTGAGCAGAGATGCTCATTCTCTTGCGCTCTCTCTCTCTCTCTCTCTCTCTCTCTCTCCTTTTCAGGCTGTACTTCCTTATGTCGATATGTTCTCCTCGTTCGTATTCATTCATTCATTCATTATCACACCCGCTTATTCCTTGTCAGGGTCGCGGTTAGTCCCCTACCCCCTCACTCGGCGCAGGGCAGGGCATTACAGTAGTCAACTAAGCCCAGGACAGGGCGCCAGTCCATCTCTGGGTGACACACACACAATTTAGATTACCCAATTCACCTGATCCGAACATTTTTGGACTGAGGGAGGAAACCGGAGTCCCCGGAGGAAACCCACGCAGACACGGGGAGAACATGGAAACTCCGCTCAGATGGGGACTCGAACCCAAGACCCCAGCGCTGAGAGGCGAACGTGCTAACCACTAAGCCACCGTGCCGCCCTCGTTCGTATTGTTATATTTAATCTTCCAACACCTACTTTTCTTGTTGTTTTTTGGCGGCCGTGGTAATTTTTAAAAGTAGCCCAAAAAAAAAACGCAGCCTGACACGCTTGAATTTTCACCCGCGACTGGATTTTCAAACAAGCCCAATTTGGCGTTAAAACCACGAACCTGGCAACCCTGCAAATGGCGAGCGCTGCTGCTTGGCGGAGCCAAGCCGGTTGAGTGATACCAATGGGGAAAGGGGGGGTTGCTTTACCAAATGATTAGACATGCTAGTATTTTACCCAAAATTGATCCAGAATAAAGAAAATTAACAAGTTATTCATGAAAGATGTTTTTGTAAATTGAAATTATGTGACTTTATTGGGGGGGTTATAGTGATTGGATCAGATTATTGGGGGGGTCATAACCCCCCTATCCCCCCCGCAAATTACGTGCATGGAGGAAACTCTAAGACAACAATCCAGTGAAGTGATTTTCATCAACCTGTAAAGTAAAAGTCATGAGGTAAGGGCATTCGTATGCGATGGGTTGAGCATTCTCCATTCCTCTATAAACATTAACGGAAATAACATGAGCACACTTTGTGTTCAGAGGTCAATGCTATAAAAAGTAAAAATTTCAGCAGAGAATGTTTATTCCTTCCTCTGATTTCTTATGGCTGCTGGAAAACAAAACATCTCAATTTTTCACGCCACTTCCTCTGGCCCTCAGCAGCGTCTGCATGGGAGCTGCAAGCATCCTGCACAGGAAATGCTCCACAATGCTACTCCAACCTTTCCAGGGTCAGCTCTAAGATCTCTGCTGGAACACAAAGGCAGAGGAAAGCACAGCAGTGTTCACAAGGAATTTAGAAATCTGAGATGTTCTCTGCATTTCAGCTTTTTGTTACAAAACACAAATTACAATCATTTTGTTGAAATCAGTTACAACAGTCAGTCTTAAATAGCAGAGTACAGTATGGTGGATTATTATAATCCAGGACCATTGTTAGGCTCCTCTGGTCTAGTATTTAAAAAATGGTTCACTTCTCAAGTGGAAAATCTAACTAAACAATAATAGAAAACCACCATCCATATCCAGAGTGCCATGACACACTGTATGTTTGACTTCAGAAGCTTTTACAAGGAAACTTGTTCTTGTTTGTTTAACAAACAGCATCATGACAGCACGTTTCATCAGTCAATCTCAACATTGTGTCTTAGTTTCACTTGAAAACAAGAAAGCCAGGGTACAGCACAGAACTGTTTATTCAACAGCACTTTGAGCCATCCTTGAGCAACCACACAGGAATGAAGACAGCTCTTAGATGTACAGCACATAACAAAACAGAAAAGTACATCATTTGCTGGCTCACTGTAACAAGAAATAGTTGATTCCATCATCTCTCTGAGCACAGAACACATATATCTCACGAGAAGTAACAGATGTCAGATGTCTCATTAAACTTCCCAGACAACAGACTAGTCACCTTGAGTGCTACAGGTGGTAGTAACTTTAGACTCCTGCAGATGGCGCCTTACAAGGATGATTGGGCTATAAATAGCTGCAGGGTGTGACGGGATTCATAACATGAGAAGAGGTTGTACAGTGCAGTGACTGTCTTGTTTGATGTGTGGAAAATGAGTCACAAAGTAGTGTTAATGATTAGCAAAAAAGATTGATTGCATTTGAGTGACCCAAAGGCCACAGTGTGATGGAAGAAGCTGAATATACATGTTTACAGCATAGTATGAAGTGTACAGTCATATGGGTTTACCAGCAGTGGCAAAAATCCCAGTCTACAGGAAATTCTCATCAGAATTGTGGTCAACGGCACACAACACCTTCAGAAACTCTGCTCTATGAAAGTGTATTCCATATCTTCATGGTATGCAGTTCCTAGCAGAGTGTTCTTTCAGAAACTGGTTGTGAAGGACCTGCGTTAACTTCTGGAAGTTATTCTAGAAGTGAATCGATTTTCACTCACAAGCCGTGATACCTGCCAGGGGTCACTGTCCATCAGTTTAGTCTTTCAGCCACAATTCTGATGAGAATTTCCTGTAGACTGGGACATTTTCCACTGCTGGTAGACCTGTATTACTGTACACTTCAATAGTCCTGCTACTTGCTATATTCAGCTACTTCCTTCACACTATGGCCTTTGGCGCCAAAAAGAAATCACTCCTTTTTGCTCATTAACATCTGTTTGAAGACTCATTTTCCACACACTGAACGAGACATTCACTTTACCACCTCTCCTCAATCTAGGAATACCATCGCACACATACAGCTATTTATAGCCTGATCATCCTTGTGCAGCACCATCTGTAGGAGCCTGAAGTTATTACCTCCTCACACACAAGTTGACTAACTTTTTGTCCAGGATGCTTATAAAGTACATATCCTAATGCATGAGTGTGCAGAATATTGTTAAAACTATAATCTCTCCAGTCAGGTTTCACTCATACTATTCTTCCAATATAAATAGATTTGGGATATTTGGTATGTAGAGGCTGCCACTGCACAAAGAAGTAGTCTGCAAGGTGGTAAAGGATCTTCCCAGACAATGAAAGACTTTCCACACGACAGATACTCTCCACGTAGACCAACATCACCTTCTTCAGCCCCAGAATCCCCAGGAGCAGGCCAGCAGCACACAGAGGTATGCATGTACCAGGACCATTGCACAGCACCTGAAACACAAACGGATATAGGCATAAAGATATTGGACTGGCGGGGATTGCTAGATAAAAAAAACGACTGATTATTCAAACTGATACTGATGAGCTGGACATTTACAACATATGAGTTTGAAAGCGATGGCTCAGTCTATCGTTTATAGCCCATCTTCACATCCTACTTCTGCTGTGATAGATTTTGTTTAGGTAGTGATTGCTATTTCCTGTTTGGACTCTGATTACTACTACTTGACCTTATACACAGAACAACAGCTACTCACAATATACAGAGATCGTTCTGTTAGAGATCCTGTCATTGGGTTTTAACTATAATCACCTTCTCCTACAGTTACATCTAAATAATTAAAGATCAGTCTCAGTGAGTTTAGCAACTGTTTTACATTGTTATGAGAAATAATCGTAGTAGTCAGCAAGGTAGTACTTTTCTTCTATTCTAATTTTATTTGTATTTTTTTAATTTGCCAACCAGTTACAACCAGAGGAAGATGGGTACTTGCATTTGAGACTAGGATCCTCTCAAGCCTTCTTCCTTTTGCTCTTAGGGAGATTTTGTTTGCCACTGTTGTCTCAGACTTGCTCATGGGGGCTTGGACCCTGAATTCATTTTATAAAGCTGACAGTAAAGTTGCTTTGTGAAAACATTACTTGAGAAAGCATCACACAAAGTGTTTTATTGTAGTCTAGAACAGCAGAATATATAGAATACTAGTGTTACATTTCTCTGTAACGCTGATCCAGGTCAGTTCTACATTTTGAATGCATCATCATCATCAGTATGTACAGAAAAATGTGTACAAAAATCAGATGCTGAAGCTGAGAATGTGTCAAAGAGAAAAGCTTAGGATCTATAGACTGCTTACACCCGCTCCTAAAAATGAGGAGAAATTTGAGAGATTCTGGATTGGTGGAAAGGAGCGGCACAGGAAAGCGGTCAGACTGCTATGGAAAGAGGCCATGGCTTCTGCAGAATCAATCACCACACTGAGCACACAGCACTGAGCTGGGTGCACATTAATGCTGGAAAAATCCAGACTTCAGTGTGCAGCCAGCTAAGACTGAAAGTAAAGAGAGGTATCAGACAGTAACAAATAGGCAAACTGTGACCAACAAAAGTGACCAATGAAAGTGAGAAACTGTTTAAACGACATCGATGGAAGAGTGGAACTATGTAGTTTAGTGAATTTTACATTCAGTGCGGCCACAAGGACCAAGTGCTTATCTAGCACCGAGCAACACAAATGCCTGTTTCAGCAACCCAAAGTGCACTTTATTTACACCTTTGCAAAACTTCACAGTCAGCAAGCTTTATACTGTGCTTTCAAGAGTCTCTTCTCTAGATCCATTGAGGGCTTTCAGCCCTGCATGCTCACCCCCAGAGACAGCTCAGACTATCCTTGTTCTCCTGTGTGGGTCAAACAGAGCACTTTTAAGCACCTCCCCTCAAGTCAGCACCAGGTGTGTGTTATAAGAGGTGGGGTTATAAGCCCAGGTTTGGGGTCAGTCAGTTCACTCTGTCTACTCACGTTCACATCAGGTGTAGATACATGTTATGTTACTACATTTCTGAAATAAGTCTAGAAGCAGGTTCCTATTTAGCTCATAGTAATGTAGACACTCCATTTGGAGGTGTTTGAACTTCACATGTTCCTGCTGGTCTACTTTTAGGAATGAGATTGTTGTCACCCAACAGCAAAAAGGTGACTCCAACTCTAAACACGGGTTGCCTTGTGTACTGAGACCAAGTGCACTTGCTGTGAGCAGGAATGAAAACAATATTTCAATCTTTTGTCAACTGGACACAATTGTGAACATAACAGGGGCTTTCAGCAGAAAACAAAGTCACAGGCTTTTAAATTCATTTTTATACATTTTACAAATACTTAAACTATTGTACGTAAGCAGAGAGACACCCCAGGTCATGAGGACAAGGACTTTTTTCATTTGGGGTGTCAACTTTAGTTTTTTGTTATTTATGTTTACAAGAAGGAGAAAAAAATTAAAACATTTTGCAAGCAGAATTTTGCCCATTATTCCATTAAGCAGGTCTTCAGCTGCTTCATAATGCCCCACACATTCTCAGTTGGAGACAGACAGGCCAATGTAGCAGAATGTAGTTTGTGACTGTCCTATTGGAGAATTCAGATTAAATGTAAATTAAATTAAATTAAATACGAGTTTGAATCCCGGTCATGTTGTACGACAGCTGGGGCCTGAGAGAGCAAATATTGGCCGTGCTCTCTTTGGGCGGGTAGTTGGCACTCTCTTCCCATCACTTTCACACTACATTGTCTGCTGGCTCAGGCATCTACCGATTGGTCCATTCAGAGCTGGGGATGCTGCGCTTTCCTCCGAGCGTGTTGTCTCCCCAGTGACGGTGTATCAGTGGTAGTTTGAAAAGAGGTGGTGGCCTCACTACACGTATCAGAGGAGGCTTGTGCTTGTCTTCACCCTCCTAGAGTCAGGAAAATTGCCTCTAGTGGAATATATTATGTTATATACATTTCTAAATTATATGATGCACTGTGGAGGGTGAAAGGGCTGATTTGTCTTGGAGACATCTTGCTTTCAAAGTGTTGGATTATTTGCAAACACATTGTTTTGCTCCTGAAGGAGTGAGCCTATCATGGGGTTTCCTTAAATACCACAACAGGATTGCCTTACCAGTCAAAATTCACATGTTTCACATCACTTAACTGTTTAAACTTGTTCACTCTAAACTGGCCAGTGTGGCAGACATCAATGTCTGAATAATTGTGTGCCTTTAAAATACAATGAAGTTGATTTGGTGAAGCAAGAAACACCTTGTCTTTTTTGGAACTGGGTTGTATTAGTTTAGACAGCTTCCTGTTATATTCTCCTCCTGTTTTCAGATCAAGTACTGCCAAAAAAGGATTCCTGACAGTAACAGACGTGAACACACACAAAGTCTGAAAGGCCTGCAGTACTACACACTACGCCTCTAAGCTCATCCCTGTTTCACATGACATCGGCTCGGAAAATATGTGGGGCTTGCTGTGATGAAGGAATACTGAGAGTGGTTTTTTAAAGCTTTGTCGTTTGGGCTGGTTCATCTCACAGCTCATGAGAGGCAGGCTGAGGGACTAAAGGCTTTCCATAGCAAACCACATTCATAAACCTGTACTGAACATTCTTGACATACCCCCTGCTCGCTTGCACCCCCCACTGTCCACAGCAGAGGCTTTAGCCCAGACCCTTAGCATACCCACACAACCCATTCACACGGACACTAAACCACCATCCAGAACAAACTGGTACTCACACATATGTGAATACACTCACACACTTTTGTATGAATACACAACATGCCCTCGAGCTCCCTTTCACACCTATGACTGGGCTGTGATTCATGCACCTTCATATTCATTACTTCAGTCTTATCACAGACATACAAAAAACATGCATCACTGTATGTAACACTTGATCAAAGAGATAAACTGAACCTCTGAGGATAAAATATTTTAATATTAAATTAATTAAATATCAAATATACACATTCTGCCACCCCCATTTTCCAATTATAGTCGATCAGCCAAAACAGTGGAGAAAGTAAAGGAAACATGTGACTACCAGTGAGCACTGTACAAATCTAATTACTCACATACTTCCCTCAAACTGCATTGAGTAGTTAAACACTCTCAGACTTGTTTCTGCTTTCTAGCAATGGATGATATACCATCTTTGTCCATTGTCCATCAGCACTACGAGTAAAACTTTATACAACATTAAAATTATTACAAATAAGCATATAACAGGGCTATAATGTGTCCAATTTGAGTTGGGCGATATGGCCAAAAATTTTATCACGATAAATCTCAATATCACAATATTACATTTTCTAACACTGTCATAGTTTTAAACAACATCTTTCTAAAAACATCAAAATAAATACATGAAATGTTACTATATAAAATATTAAATTGTTTATTGCCAGAACATAATATTGTAGCGTACAGCTGGACGCGTTAAAAGGATGGACGAGAAAGACATTTACAGTCATCGCTTTATTGTTGAAACTAACAGTGATGGCTGTTGGCCGCAGCCAATCCAAAATAACAAGCTAGAGAGCCAAGCTAATATGCTAATGCTAGCACTTCAGCTGGCTGACACACACACACACACACACACAGAGAGCCCCCCTCCTTCTCCTTATCACACAATCAGTACACAGCGACCTCGCGCTCTCTTGCCCGGCCAATCACACACTTGTCTTAAACACAACAGTGCATTTTGGCGGCGCTGGTGAGGAGGAGCTAACAAGCAGCAGTATTATACTTCTGAACTCACTCAAGCTGCTTAGACGCAAAATGGAAACGAACGTTAAGGCTTATCGAATTATATTGTCCCGACTTATCGTTATCAAGGGAAAACTTATTGTGAAAAAAATCGATATCGTTTTATCGCCCAGCACTATGTCCAATGTATGTGAATGACTGCATTCAGCTACATTTACTTGCACCCATTGCTCACACAGATGTACAAATACAGACAGTTTGTCTATTCCCTGTAAACACTGTCAATAGAATAAGACTCTCTAGAACAGATTAACGGCATGGGCGAGAGGGTTATAAAGGCCACTAGCACTGAACTGTGGAAGAGTGGAACTGATGGTGCTCGAGCCAATACCTTTGGGATGAGTTGGGAATGAGGGAATGGGGTGGTGATCTTCCAACATTCTGACCTAATGTTCATGTCTTAAATGTGATCAAATCCTCACAGCAGTGCAATCTAGTAAGAAGCCTTATCTGGACAGTAGAGACAGCTCAACAAAATCAGGCTAAACTCTTTATAATATCCTTGATTTTAAAAGAATGAGCAGATGTCCTCCCAGTATTTTTATCCATACAGTACATCAAAGTGTGTTAAAACAAATAAAGATTTAGTAACAGAATCCTGTTTGATCCATTAGGCCCAAATAAGCTTCCATTATTTGCCTCTTTCGTGCTATAGGTCTAGTGCAAACTTCCAGAACTTCTGACACCAAAAACGTGTTTGTGGATTAACATAATTATGGGTAAGAGGTGGAAAAGGGATGCCTCTGACTTTTTAAATGCTGTGCCTGTGCTTACATGCTCGCTTAACAATGCAGTTTTGCCCTCAGTCTCTTTGTACGGACACTGAATCATAGCTCAGAAAACACTATGACACACAGGTGAAACTGTAGGGACTCAAGAGGACAGCCTGGTGAGGTCACCTTACCTGTCTGGCACGCAAAACACATCACGTCACAGAGGAAATGACACCAGGTGAGGAGGGATCTGTCAACTTGCACGAGTAGACGTCGTGACTCAGCTCGCCTGACTAGACAGCAGGTGTGAGTGCCATAAAACCTCTTATCTGACCTGTGGTTTAACAATAAAAGTGCCAGGAATAGCCAGAGGCTTTCATACAGCTGCTTGTTAACCCTATCAATCTTGATTTAAAATCCGATGATATTAATAATACAGTGTACCTGGCAAGCACACATACATTTATATTGACACAATAATGAGAGAGAGCTACACAAACACTCCTCTCACTTTCAACACCACGAGTGACTTTAAACACTGATGGTGACAGAATATGTGAATAAAACGACAGCAGGGCAGGGTCCTGAAACTCCTGATGACAAGAGACGACTCTCAATTCATCAAGATTGTGTTGGGTCACCACAAACGTTCTCCTCTTCCAAGCCTGATAGCAGGTTTGCACAGCTGTTTTACGTAGACGTCTATGAACGCAAATTCTCTGTTATTGTTATTTCTGACAGCTGGATATTTTCTGGGTTGTGTTACCAGAGAGATGTCACTATGGCTGTGTTTAAACAGATGGCTGTCCACATAAAACTAAGCACAGCCAGAATTAAAAACTACATGCACATTATTGTCACTGCAGAGAGAGAAAAATGATGGTGCAGATTTAACTGAGCACTTAGACAACATTTCTAAATGACAATAATAAAGAACAACATTTTGGCTGAGCAACTTCTCCCACCTGCGTGAGCAATTTCCATGAGCGTAAAATGGAGATATAAATGTTAAGCATAGAGCTCGACATGTTTAGTTAAGCCTCATTCTTAAAAACGCTGCCTGGGGAATCCTTCAGTCACTCCAAGCAACACAAGCCAGGAAAGGAACAAAATATCATATTCCACGTTGGAATCTCGCTTAAAACAATCAATAGGCCATTCCATTCCATGCTCTAACAATTTCCTAATAAGGTTAAGATAAAACATATGGGACTGAGGCACTGGGCTGGTCATTCAAAGAAAAAACAGCAGCAAAGAGCAGAGCTAAGTGGGGTTGAGCAGCGTGGAGCCGCGCTGGAACGCCACTGAGCCGGCCTGCTCACCATGCAGAGCTCCAGCCACCGTCATTTGTTTTTGTAAATCATATGACCTGGACGAACCCTCCTCTCCTTGCTCCCCATTTTTCCACACAAGGAAAAGTTGAGTCCCTCTGGCACTATAACAGATGGAATGGAGAAAAAGTATTTTTTCCCCCCCTAGTACATTTTACATGTGTGGGTCTGAATTCCAGCATTTCAAATTGACCAAAGACACTAGAAATGTCTGTGGGTACAAATCTGTATGGGTTCTCTCACTTATTACTAAATTAATATTAACATAAGACAAATACTATAAATACTTATTAAATGTCATGGATGTTGTTTCTTTTTGTTCATTGCAACTATATTCATTGCTAAATTCAGAAATTTAGTAGGTGAGCACATCCACAGTACTGGGAAACAGTTCTGGGACATGGAACTTCAAAATAATAAATAAATAAATAAAAATAAAATAAACTTGTCACAAAATACGCGAACATGTCCAAGTTAGCTAAATTACACACTCCAAAATCAGATCTCTCCTATGGTTTTACAATTTAAAAAAAAATTGGCCAAGAATTCTTTGCTTTAGATTCTGTTAGTTTCATTGTGCATAAACTTGCTGGTTTATTAAAAACATTACAGTTTTATCATTATGGCACAAACCTACATATGACACAAGTCTACTTTGGGCAGAGACCTCATTCCTGATGGTCCAACCTACAATTTTTAATATGTGCCTGTTAAATGGAAACCGTAACTTAAATGATCTAAAAAGTTACTCAATTCAACAACAAATATATACACAATGACTTAGAAAACACAAAACCTTATAACATGACAGAAGATGATAAAATGTGTTCATTTAATGCAATTTATACCATCAGTTATATCCACTACATAGAATTTATAATAAATTGTGTAAGTTACATGGAAACCATGAGAATTAATTCCCAGTATTGTGGATATGCTCAGAAGCATTATAATAACAGTCTGTGTTTCACATGGCCCTGTTCAAATGAATAATTTGGATCTCATAATTTTTTTTTTAAATGAAAAAATGATCCGAAAAAAGCCAAAAGTAGTCAATAAGTATAAGTTTTTCTAATGAAATCATTGTGGAATGAAAGTAATCTGTAAGAACCAATTCCTAAAAAGAATCTAACAATGTATCAAACTCAGAAAAGTCCTTATGTAACAGATTTTCTCAATGACTCTTCAGCGCTAGCTAGTAGTTTTCAGCATGAGTTATATACTCCACAGGCTTCACATAAGGCTGTATTGCATTAGTCTGAATCTGATGAGACACCGTCAGGCTCTTGGATTGTGCTGACACATCTGGAGGTTGTGGGCTGTACTGAGAGGTACTGTGATTCACACATGTCCTTTTATGGCAAACAGAGGTCTGAGACCACCCCCTCTCTTCGCTCCCTGACTCCCAGGCCTGACCCCCCATTTCCCTCAGATTCCTCCCCGGAATGTAGCCCCCGTGGCTGCCTGCCTCTCACAGACATGCTCAAGTTTGGTAAAAACAAACAAGAGGGGAGCTTTAAGTCACACTGAGGAATGCAGCCACGCAGTGCTGACCTGGGCGTCGGACGTCACAGTCAGGGTGCCAGACCCCATGATGAAGCCCCTACAGCTTCTGAAATATAACTGTTTAAGCCCACAATGAAGAGCCTGTAAATCAGCAGAGGCTGCAGACAATAAAGCAAAAGAAAGATAAAAGGTTCATCTTGTTTACATTCCTTTCTCTAACATTCATTAGTTCTGTAGGTGAAAGGTAAATTGCTAAAAGACTTGTTGATGTTAGCAAGAAAGTCAAAGTGGATGATAAGGCTTGCAATTGTGCTGTACAATTTCAAAAAGTCCATTCTTTCAGTTCTGGGGAAGTATGTGTTTTGATTGCACTTCCAGCCAACACCCGCCTCCTTTTGAGCATACTGGATGGGAAAGAAGTGGAAAATGATGACAGTGAGTGAAGAATGGGTCCTAATTACAGATTAAGAGAGCAGCAGGCATGTCAGGCAGTGTTGCTTGTGCTAAGTGTGCTCTTTCACTCTTGGTGACTACCTCCCTCCTTCAATTTTGCAAGTGTGAATCAGATTTCCAGCATCTGAAATCAAGCTGAGGAAAAGATCTGCAGTGGTGTAACATTAAATAAGACTCAAATGGTAATCTGCTATTGTAGTCATTAATATACAAATAATTCACCAAGTAATTAAAAGTATGTAGCTTTATTTTGATGGGAAGAAATGTACATGGGGTGCTGGGGTAATTTTGTCTTTCACAGGTCTTCTGTGATTTTATTTAAAATCTGGATACATCATGTCTGTGATTTTTCCTCTCATCATTATTACAAGCTGATTTTCCTACTGTTTCTAAGTTCACCAAAAGCTTGTCTGATCATTTTAGTCCTGTCTACACGTAAATCTTTGTGATCTTTCAGGCAGACGCTGTCTCACATCGGAAAATAAAGATTTTTTGCTGCTGCTTTAAGTCATATTTAGTGTTTTCATGCAAGGAACCATCAAAAACCTTCACAGGATCATAAACTAAATATTATGTGACCTCGTCTGTGAAAACCCGGCCAAAGTCGCTGGGTATTTATTGAGAAATTGTGTTGTTTAGGCTATCACTCACATTAGCCACAAAACATAGCTGCTTGGTTTTATTGCTGTAAATGAAAGATTAATAGTCTTAAATCTATCAAAATCAAAACTTTAACTCACCAAAAAAAGCAGATTTTACCCATAAAACGGGTCTCTGTGACCCCTCAAATCCTGATGTACAACTTCTACCACTGAGGTACACAAGCTTGTTGGGTGTCATTTGGCTCCTGAGCTACTTCTCTTCACTGTAGAAATGTGTCAGAGCTCATGTATCCATCCACCGAACGTGAGCAGGTCAGAAGTCTTCGGCTGATGTAAACAGAGCAATTGTAGCCGTTTAGCTCATCTTTTAGTCTTCATTTCTGGTAGATTTGGATTTATTTGGATGAACTTTTAAGCGTTTCTGATGTATTAATGTCTGTGACACAAATAAACTGATCTGAGTTTCAGAATTATTATATCTGGGAAAGTATAAGAGATAATTGGCTGAAAATGTGTGTGAGGTTTCCTTTAACAGTACTCTTTACAAATACTCATGCAAGTCATTTTTGAAAAAAGAGACTTTGGCTGGGTTTTCCCAGATGAGGTCATATATAAAAAAAATTTGAAGTGTCACTTAATAATCTATTTGATCTGGATGGAAGATGTTCCACTCCATTAGCTACCATGGAGAGCATTATGTGGAAGTAAAGCAAATTTAAATCCATAAGTAAGAAGAGATACCAGCTTATTATACAATAATAGTACAGATTAAAGAAGGCATAATACTCTCAAGTACAAATGAACTGTGATTTGATCATGAGATGCAGACAAACCCTACAACCCCTCCAAAACTCACTCATCCTGTAGTTATTTTAATCCCATCCGGATACAGGAGCAGCACTCAGGAAGTGTGTAAAGTGTTAAACACAGACATCCCCTTATAAACTAATCTAATTCCAATAGGGCTTATATTGTCACAACAATGACAATACTCCAAAAATCTTAATGTAAACTGAAAGAAAGTATCACTCCCTTTACTTCTGAGAAAGCCTGGCTGTTTTGATTGCTCACTCACCCCAAAATCCACTCCTTCTGCTCATACTATGCAGAAAAAAAGAGTGGAAGGCAGTGATTGAAGAAGGGGCACTAATTAGAGATTAGTGGAACAGTAGGCCCGGTTCTTCCCTGCCTTTAGCTCTTTCTCCCACTCTAATTCACTTGCACCCTCCCTCAAACACTACCTGCTTAATCATACTCCGCCCCCTCTCAACCAGTTGCCTTAGAAACTGAGAAACCTGATGCAGCGTGGCCCCTCCTCACAAAGACTCGCAAGCCGGCCTCACAGCTGGGCCGAGGAGCCAGTCAGGCCGTGCCACATCCTGAGAACAAGACTCCCTATCCCACTCTCTCAATTATACAACTGCAAGAGGAGGGGGAGAGAAAGGCTCCCAGTGTCACTCCTCCTCAGCCCTGCCAGCATTTTCCCTCCTTTTTATCTTCCTGTCTACACACTCTTGCTGCTTCTCCTCACTCTACTTTCTCTCTACTGGAGACAGGATGAGAAATGCCAGATGTTTTGATTGCCTTTACCACTGATAAGCCTCTAATTTGATAGCATTATCATTGTTTGGCAGTGAAATGCCACTATCAACTGCTTTTACTTTCACAAGGCTTGGTGAAAAAAATGCAGAACCACAGCGTGGCTATTACTGATGGAAGAATGCAGCGTGCTGTTAATTAGTAGGTCAGAAACCTCTGGCAAGCCTAACAAGGTCCTCATAAAGCCACAAAGTCCTTTATAAGTGAAGCAAATGCGAACAATCTCTTTGCATAATTGCATCTTTCTAAATATACTCCTCTGCAGCAAAAGACCACAATAATAGCATTCAGTATACCAGAGCATCCAGAAATGAGAACATTGTGAAAAAGGTCATTTGTGTTCAAGATATTTTATATTCATTTACAAGTAAAGTCACATACGTTAAGCCTTTTGTTGTTTTAATGTTTGTCTAGTATTCTACTCAAATTTAAAATGAAGTATTCTAATAATCTGTGATTCTGGTTTTCATCAACTTTGAGGCTTGAAATGTCACTTTACATGTAATAAATATAAAAGGATAGTTTACTTTTCTGCATTCAATTCTGAACAACAATTAACTTTATTCTCAATATTAATGTTTTGATGTGACACTAATGTGCAAGAATGTAGACATCTTTAATTCTTTACACTCCCCAGTAACTAAATACTGTTTTCCCTGTGAATCCTACAATCTAAGAATTAATAAAATGATAAGAGTCTCAAATTAAATAGAAATGTTAATACATTGTTACCACTTCATTGGAACATTATAGGCTGTAATAAAAATTCTACAATTATAAAGAAAATACACTAACTCTGATTATTGTACTTTGTAGGTCTAAAGTTATATGAAGGTAACTTATTTCCAGTATTTAATATAAAGGTAAAACCATTTTAAACTGGAGTATCATACAGTATAAAATAAAGTTATGGCTTGGAATACTAGCCACACAGACAGAAAAAGAACAAGACATGACATCTAGTGGTGATACTATATAGTACACAAGGTTCTTTGAGATAAGAGAACTTAAAAATGCAAAGAATGCAATATCCCAATATACAATGCAGTGGAACCTTGGTTTTAATCATTAATCTGTATCTGTACAGATTAATGATGAAAACATACAAGTATCTGATGATAACCAAAACAAAATGAATGATAACTGAAGCAATATTTCTCATAAGAAATAATGTAAATCCAAATAATCTGTTCCAGACACTCCAAAATATTAACAAAAATACATTTTATATAAAATAACTACAGTTTTACATTCAGAAAACAATGAGAAATAAATAGAAAAAACTAATGAAATGGATAAATGAACATTTAACATCACTCTTATGGGTTTATGCTGGTGTGGTCCAGCCAGCAGCCTCTTTTGTACAACCATTCTGAGGGTTCTTGACTTGTTTTCACACCCATTTTCAGGTGTTAGTACTGCATGCCATTTTAGTTTGATGCGTTTTAGTTTGTTTTGAGTGTTATCAACAAGAAATAAAGCCAGAGAAACAACGAGAAACAAAGCCAGAATGAACAATGAACACATAGGTGGATGCTTTGTTTTTGCAAAATTAGCATGAGCATGCAGATGAAAACTGGGCAGATGAATGATAACTGGGACAAAATTTCCCTCAAAAAAGTTGATAACTGAACAGTACGATAACCAGAGCAAACAATAACAGAGGTTCCACTGAACTTCCCTAAAAGTCTGAATCTAATCATGTGCAAAAATACATTTCATATTTACTTGCTCACATCTGAGAACACACACTAGGTTAAAAGCACAACCGTGAAGATTGGTAAGGTACTAGTCTCAGTGAGTTACTATTATTAGCAGCAAAATATAGAAAGTCAAGAAAAACATGAATAATAGAATCTCTTTGGTCCTCAAAATAGAGCTAAAGCCAGTTAAAGGCAAACCTCATAAATATTTTATGAATGTTCTAGTCTGGGAGAATATTACAGACAAGCCAAAGATAGCGCAAAATGAACTGAGGAATAGAGTGTAATGAAAAGTTAATGAGGCTATGAGATATATGTGCAGTGCTGGGGAGCATGCAGACCTACCATATCAGGCCTTAGTCTGAAGACTAGAGGAACTGAGTAGAGCAGAGCTTGCAGAGTACTGAGCACAGAAGAGCTCCAAGACTGCTGAACCTCCCGACTGCGAGGGATCCGATGAATTGTGAACTGAGAAAGGAGAAAAGAATGACAGATGGTAACACATGCACCGATGTCATTATCATTGACAAATACACTAATTTTCGCATTAGGTAAAACAGTGGGGCTTTAATAAAGGATGCCAGCACAGAAGATATGTACTTGAACTTAAACTGTTAAATTAGCAATATCAAATACACCAATCTCAGAAACTCATAGTAATGTTAAAAACGTTAGCAATGTTCTCTCCAACTCAAAATATCTTTAGAAACACAAGACTATTCATGAGAAAAATTCTCAATTAATCAAGTCCACTTATGCACATTTACTTCTTAAATAGTCCTTGAAGTTTAGTTTAATTCATTTTGCTGGTACAGCATCAAGAAAGCTCCAGTATTACACACACCTGTAACTTCTGTGCTTAAGCATGTAATTTCAGACCAAAACTTTCCCTTTAATCTAAATGTTAAGCAGTAAAAGGAAAGTGTGCCATCTGCTGGTTAACTGTGAGTGTGCAGACTGTGTAGTAGTTCACTCAGGAGTTCAGTAGCAACCAACTCTCTTCTGTGTCTATATTTCCAATTGAAGAGGAACTATACCTGCTCTGAACTGTCGTTTTTCACTTTGGAGGCTTCAAATGTGCGAATTTTGTCTTCACTCATCTTGTCAGTGTCTGCTATCACATAATGTCGAGGAGTATAGGCTTGAGATAAACTCCCCATTAACCGTATTATCTCTGTTGTGTGTCCACCTGTGAATGATGGTAAAAAAAAAACACATACAATGGTTACATTATTAGCATTAATCACAGCCTTATTCAGATGACATTAGGGACATTTAAAAATGCTTATTCTCAAAAAAAAGCCAGGTCCAGCATCTATTCCTTCCATTCAGAGTTTCATTACTTTCTTATTTTCTAAGACAAAAGTATGCAGTCGTATTAAAACTGCATATTCTGAGCAGCTAACTAAAAAAATACATATTTTTAGAATTATTAATTCATTGGAATTAACATTAACAATGAAAACATGTTGATGTTTTGATTTTTAAAAATTCTTTATTGATGTGTGATTCCCAAAAAATATATAACTGAGCTCTCAGCTTCTGTCCTGCTGAAGGGCTGATGGGCAGGCTGATAGGTATGTGGGCAGATGGGCAGGTAGGCTGATGGGTGTGTGGACAGGTTGATGGGTGGGTGGTCGTATGGCGAACAGACAGGCTGATGGTTGGGTGGGCTGACAGGTTGATGGGTGGGTAGGTGGACGGGCAGGCAGGCTGATGAGTGGGTGGGATGGACGGGCTGATGGGTGGGTGGGCTTACGGGCGGGCTGATGGGTGGGCGGGCTTTCAGGCGGGCTGATGGGTGGGCGGGCTTTCAGGCAGGCTGATGGGTGGGCGGGCTTTCAGGCAGGATGATGGGTGGGTGGTTGGGCAATTGGGTGGGCGGGCTGGGTGGGTGGTTGGGCAATTGGGTGGGCGGGCTGGGTGGGTGGTTGGGCAATTGGGTGGGCGGGCTGGGTCGGTGGACCTTATTAATCCCAGCAACAAAGTAATAGATTACAGCTGCACAAGTACAGCAAGAGCAGCAAATAGTAGAAAAACAACTATTACAGCAACTGGAAGGAGAGACATAGTCAGAAAAAGAGATTCGCTTTAATGTTCATAAGCACTCTTTACTGCTGAAATACTGAACCCGTGAGTCAAAAGAAAAATACATTTTACATTATTCTCAATTTAAGCTCATTATAAGCGTCACGTGACTTTAAGCCACTTTACGCGTTTTAAAATGTCCCCAATGGTTAGCTTATATTCAAAATGTTATCTTACCTGATCCTGCTACTACAAGAACACACACAGAGCCCTTTTTTCCAGGTTTGCAGTCTTGACGTCCCAGCAGGACCGTCCGCAAACGTACAATAAAGACCAGGATCAGCACCAGAAACACACCACATACAACTCCGGCACAGAGGACACATAACGACATGGTGCGCTGAACTACCTGTACAGACACCTTATCAATCTCTCAGTAACAGTGAGTGGTAACCTATTTAAAATAACAAAAACTGAAGTCAAACAAAGGCAGAAAGTCAGGCATTAGTAGACTTCAGAAAGATAACATCTTAGTGTAAACAGTGAGTCTCTACTGTGAACATAAACTTGGCAGAATAAGTAAAAAAAAATACAAATATCTTGCTGATTTCCTGTAGATTACTGCTCTCACCAACTCAACTGTTTTGATTCAGTTACAGCTTTCTCTTCTTCTCTGTACTTAGGCAGTTTATAGCCAAATGTTACCGCCCCCTACTGGACTGGAGTAAACAGCCTCTATGATTCACATACTCTCACCCACAAATCGTAGTCATACGTTAACCCTTGACAAACCCTCTTATTAGTTTGAGTGCTGCACTCTTGGACATTATTATTTTTAATTAATTATTAGTAAAAATGAATACATTACTTAAAAATATATTATTAATAATTACTAGTTACTATTAATAATATACTAATAACTATAAATTATTATATTATTAATAATATAATAATAAGATTGATATTAATCATTAATAAAATAGTCATACATTATTAAATATTACTACTACTTTACACTTATTTTTGGAATGTATGGTCAATAGACCTAATTTACACAGAATTATCCCTAGAATTATATATACATGTTATATACATAGAATCAAAGGAAAGTTTTACTGCTTTCTGATTGGCTATTTGCTGTGAATTTTGAGCGCAAGAACATAAAAAGATTCAGGAGCACGCATGCTCCACTAAACGGAAGAAAAAAAAATCAGTGAGTGTTGTGTGGACCATGCTCTCGCACTTAAAAAGTGTGCACTTAACTTTTTGGAAGTGAATCAGATGGAGTGACAGTGGGGACAGCCAATCACACATTAGCAATAAATAGCATAGCCAATCTATTACCTTCTCAGTGCTCTAAAGGGAAACAGGCTTCAGCTTGAGCAGCCTGTTTTCCGCTGGGTCCTAGTGCTTGATTGGTCTTATTCCTCGAAAAATGATCTTCATAATATTGACAACAGATTATTAGAATTAGTGTGTGATTTGAATCTAACACAGCAGCCCAATATTATATGAAAAAATGCTATAAATTGATATTAATCTAATATCATTTAGATTAAGCATCTCAGAATCAGAATCACTTTATTTGCCAAGTATGTACACATACAAGGAATTTGACGGTGAGACAGTAACTCATGTATGACATGTAACAGCACAATAAACAGTAAGTAGAATAGAGAATAAAAAGTTAACAAATTACTAAAGTAAAAAGAGTAATAAAAAGTTGAGAGAGCTAAGAAAGATATAAATAGTAAGCCATTATACACCCTACAATATACAAAATGTGCAGCTGTGCAAGTAAGCATAGTGTAAGGAGGAGCAAATATGCAGCAGTATTTATTATTATTATTATTTTGTTTGTAACTGAGTCCAGTTCAGTGTCAGTGCAGTGAAACTTGAAAGCTCAGTTCAGTTGTAGATTACTTTTGGACTACAGCGTGAGGTGTCCACTGTTGTTAATGAGTGCTACAGCTCTGGGGAAAATGCTGAATTTTAGCTCTTCATAACACCATCAATCAAAAATGATATACTTAGATAACAGGATATACTCAAACCGACCCCAATCGTAATACATGTTACTATTCTTAATAACAGAAAGTGATTAAAACACATTATTATAGATAGCAAAAATATGTATGTAGGAATAATATAAAGCCAATTAAACACTAAAAATATATATTTATCAAATTTTTGGTCAATCAGTGAGATTTTATGGTGATCTGCATATTTCTCCATAGATGCATAAATAGTTACTCTGGAGGTGTAAATGGGGGGTGAGAGTTTTTAAGTAGCCAATTAACAACAAACCAACCTAAGGCATGTGACATAAACTTGGGTGACATTTTATAGATATGTAAATTGAACACAAGGATATATGAATAATGTTAATAAATTTAAAGGTAAAAGGTGTGTTTAAAAAACTGCAATACCAGGAAAAACTGTATGTGTGTACACTGTAAAAAATATCCTTGTTGTTTCAAGTTAAAAAAGTTAGTGTCCATGCTGCCTTAAAATTTTAAGTTAGGTAAACTCAGGAAGCGTAGTTAGTAAACATATAAACATGAAATATTGAGTTATCACAACAAATTCAGTGCTTGTTATTCATACCAACTACAATATTTAAGTTAGGTTAACAACAAGGCAAGTTTATTTTTTACAGTATATATATATATATATATATATATATATATATGATACTTCCATTTTAAGTTTATTTTTAAAAATGTATTTATTACAGTGAAATAAAGTGACATATTCAAAGCCTTTTTTATAATCCAAAATGTAGTCAATGAGCCAACATGTTTAGAGTCCAGATTGTGCATCTTTAGTTTAGAGCTGAAGCTGTAACCTTAACTCAATAGTCACATAAATAGTCCAGGTGTTTCAGTCAAAGTAGGTCCCTATTTCTCACCCTGCTTCAAACTCATGCAGCTCTTAATGAAGGTCTCACAGACAAGACTTGAACTTTGACACTAATAAATCTTCACAGACAGCCAGACAGTAGCAGAGCTTCTGGTTTTTCAGCTTCTAGTTTAATCAAGTCATCATTTAAACTTTGTTGAATACACAGTAAATCTGCCAATGTTTTATAATGTTTATCTGCCAATAATTTAACTATTAGAGATTAACACTGAGAGTGTTACATTTTGACACCCTCAATGTTAATTTAACTCTAATAATGTTGATTTAACCCTGACAGATTCACTGTGTATTACTCAAAGAAGCTCAGAAGGATCCATTTCATTTTGCAGCTTGCACTCCACTCTGTCTTCATTTTTGTTGTTGTATGACAGATTTGTGGCACCTTCAGTTGATTTATGGGTAAGATTTGGAGAATCATTTGTGTCTTTGCTTAGTTTTGGTTCAGCTGTGATTCCAGTCTCTATGTAGGCCAATTCAGAGCCAGGGAGCAGTTTTGACTCTGGGCTAGGTGCAGCAGCCAGATGTTTCCTGGCCCAGAACGTGTTTGCTGAGAAATCAATTGTCTAATAATGACCTGAAGTCAATTTCTACATAGGTGTGAAACATTTTATTTGAGTATTATAAAGTCATGATATCACAGATATTGCTTTATTACCTCTCTAAATAGACTTGTTGTGTCCTTATCTTTGTGTACAGTGTTTTAATAGACCTTGTTCTTCCACTACTGATAATCACACTAAATACATTAGATCACTTGATGTTTAATGTGTGGAGTTCTCTGATGTGGTGTCATTAAATCACACCAGAGATTCAGATTTGGTAGAATTATGGTTTTATCATATCTGGATCAATGCACATAGGAACCATAGATTGCATCCTGAACAGCTGCATTACTGTGTGGTTTGAGAATTGCATTGCATCTGACCACAAGACTCTCCAACATATAGTGAGGATGGCTAAGAAGATCATTGGTGTCTCTCTCCCATCTCTCACAGACATTTACAACAAGCACTGCATCCGGACAGCTGTCAGCATGGTAGTGGACCCATCACATCCATTAAATGGTCTCTTCACGCTGCTGCCTTCTGTTAGAAGATACCACAGCATTCAGACCCTCACTGCTAGACTGTCCAACTGTTTCTTCCATCAGGCTGTCAGTCTCCTTAACACACACATAGTCTGACTAGCAGTAACTAAATAACACTGCACATTTGCACAGCACTGTGTCTGTCTACAAAATTATCACAATCACAACATTGTACTATAAAACTGCTGCTAAAAACTCTGTAATTTGCTGCTACGTCACTCAGTACCACATACTGACCATCATCAAATTTGTCTTTCATCCTGTAATGTGTCTTAGTCTATTTAGACAAGCAGCGGTTTGTAGTTAGGGTTTGTAGTTATTGTATGTTTATTGTTTGTTTTTCCTTGTGTTCTGTGTTGCACCTGATCCTGGAGGAATGTTGTTTCATTTACTGTATATAGCTGAAATGACAATAAAAACCTCTTGAACTAGTAATCAACAGATCAATTATAGGAGATGTGTGTGAGCAGGGAAATCATCAGAACTCAAGACCACTGCTGACAGTCTTCTGTGCTGATAATGACATAACTGATATAGTTTTTCGTCTTTCATGTCAACAACTCGAGATCAAAAATATTTCAATGTACATTTACATTAGAAGGAATTTCCTGTGTGTATATCAGAGGACAAACACTGTGGCGTTCACCATGGTCTAGTCCAACTCTGGATTTATTTATGCCATGGGAAGTTTATATGAGCTTGCAGCAGACTTCCTGTTTTGTGTTTTAAGTGATCAGCATTTGTATGAACTGCCCGACATCACATCTTTGGGGTCTTTAATTATTTATCACTGCATCTACCTTTTGTAATGTCTTACAAACAAAAGTTTTTCCATTTTGCTTGTGGAGTTCTCACATGAAGCCCACATTCATTATTTTATATAAAAATCTTACTTAGTGCTTTTATTCAATGAATAATTTGTTTTGTTTTTAAAGTAAAAGGACAAAAGTATCAGGACAAACATTTTTCTTAAGCACTGAGTAAGTTAAGTTTTTGGTGTAGTCTTAGTATAAAATAATAATGCAGTCATAGTAGTCAGAGGTGTGACCAGTTGCCAATTGCACAGAAGGACAGTCAACCGTGTTACACAAAGAAGCAATAAAAAAAAAGAATTAATTACTAAAAGTAAAATGTCCTTTCCTTCCAGATACTAGTGCATCTCCAAAAATTACAATAGCCTAAAAAAGTTCATTTGTGTTCATAATTTCATTAAAAAGGTAAACTGTCATATTTGTTATATTCATTACATGTAAAATGAAACTTTTTAGCTTTTTTTAAAGTTGCTATTTTTGAATAGTAATTTACTCAAACTTGAAATTTGAGACTCTTGATTTCTTATGCTCTGGAGCTATACAACATACTGATTATCAGTAAAACAAATAAAGACTTGAAATGTCACTTTGAATATTAAATATGGCAATTAACTTTTTTGGACTAAATAATGAGCACAAACTTTTCCCCAAGTACACTCTTCAAAAAGATTCTTCAAGGGTTTTGATGAAGAATGTGCTATAGATGGTTTTATACAGAACCTTTCAGAAAATGGTTCTATATAGCCCCTAAAAAGGTTCTGTTATTGTTACAATATCAAGCATGTAATAATGGTGGAATTATTTTTGCTGCTGTGTAGAACCATTTTTAGAAAGGTTCTGTATAGAACCATCTACAGCAAATTACTCATCAGTCTGAAGACCCTTTCATCATGGAAAGAGCCCTTTGGTTTCTTTGAGTGTTCACAGTTCTATCTAGAACCATTCTTTACTAAAGAACCCTTGAAGAACCATCTTTTTGAAGAGTATAGAAGTATAAGAAAATTATTCTATTTTACTTTACTTTAGTACATATAAGTGGTGGATAATAACTAATTGACCCCCCAACCCCCAAATAATTAAATTAAATTAAAATAAATAAAGAATTAAACAAACTATATAAAAATCCCTTTTATGTAGTAATCAGTTATTATAGTGTCTATTAAGATCAAACAGGATTGGGTGTTCTCAGGGTAGTGTGTCTGTATGACAATTAGCTTTTACATTTTAAAGCTAATAAAATGTTATTTTTACAAAACCTGCAGAATAAACAGTTGAATTTATAAAACATCATATACAACATCAAACATGCAATACAAAACTGTCAGATATGTTATTATGTTGTGCACATGTTATTACACCTCTGTGTAGTACTATGCATGAGTATATGTAATGAAATGAACTTGTCACTCCTGCTAAGGTTGCAAAGTCTGTTATCACCACAATACAACACTATGTGCTGTGTATATACTGTAATAAGATCACTGGGCTGTCTTATCACATGCCCCTTCCCGCACAACTTTAGTTCCAAAGAAGCCAGCAATGTAAACATTAAAGCCTGAGAAAGAGACTGTCAAGAAGTGGACTGGAATGTAATGAAAAGATTCTATTTTTTTTTTTTTATTTATGGTATTATGGATGTGGCGTCAGCACAAAAACAATCAATTTCCCATCAGCACAGCTCTACTTCATTAAGACCTTATCAGGGCAATGCAGAAAGATTTCTGGCACTGTTGTCCCACAAACTTTGCTGGGTCAAGTGCAGGGCATGAGACGTCTGGTTCGAAGGAGGACACTAACAAACCTGCCACAAGGAGGCAGACAGTCTCCTGTGTTAGTGAGGACGGACTGTCACATTCCTGAACTAAAAAGCAGAGAATGGTCATTGCAGGCCAGGTTTCTCACTTGGTTTTCTTATTGTCTCTTTGTACTCTTTGTGTATGTATTCCTTCCTTTCTTACTTCCTGTCTTTTACAAATGGTCAAAAGCATTTTTGGAACATTCAGTATGCAGGAATTTACAAGCTCACCGTAAAATGTCTTTCTGTCATGCAACTATCCCATGATCTTGACCTAAAGTGCCAGAAATATTCTTTCAAATGTTTTACAGACTTCCCTACTTTTTAAATTGTATCTCTACATGTTTACACACAGCCCTTTTATGGACTAGTAACTGCAGTTTGTCAAGTTCACATCAGCTGCTCCTCTGATTTAACCCTGTGAATGACAGTGTTTCTCTCCCCTGTCTATGTGAGGTTTTTAAAGTGTTCATAACAAAGACAAAAAGTGGTTTCCTGAATTAAAAAAACATTATGTTTAAATTTTACATTTATATTTACATTTAAGGCATTTAGCAAACACTCTTATTGAGAGAGACTTATAAACATGCTTTGATGTTTACTCAGGAAGTATCCCTAGCTAGTTAGTATTGGATGGAATCCAGAAGATACCTCAATCTTAGATGCTGCCAAACACAAAAGTCAATATGGATGCCTTGACACACAATACTCATAATACACGGTGTATTATACACCAAATATTCAGGTACTATTCATAACAATAAAATTATGGTACAGTAGAACAACACAGTATTTTTGATACATAAAACCCCCACAAACATCAGAAGTGGACCTCATGGGAAAGTACACTTTTTACCCGATTTTCTCCTCAATGTGTTTGTTAGCCAATCAACCCGCCCATTTGTTGACTCTCCCCATCACTTGTAATGTTCCTGACTCTAGGAGGCTGCAGATCAACAGAGGCCTCATCAAATGCATGTGAAGTCAAGCTCCGACTGCTGCTGATACATCGCCACCGGGCAGCCAACATGCTCAGAGGAAAGCGCAGGATCCCCAGTTCTGATGGATCGCCTGGCAGATGCCTGAGCCAGTCGACATTACTTAGTATAGTAGTGCTGAGGAGAGAGTGCCATCTTACCCAGAGCACAGTCGAACTCGCGATTCCCAGATTATAGTGACAGTGTCAGGAAAGTACACTCTTAAATAGTAAGGTGCTGCGAAGGGTTCTTTGAGTGATGCTTTTTTATTTCCCTAAAGAACCATTTCTGTAAAGATATTGTGAGGATAAAGAACCTTTAAATAGGTAAAGAACCTTTTCATCAAGTGAAGCCTTTAAAAGGTTTACACACATGTATCTCTTTTACAGAAATAGTTCTTCTGTAAATGGTTAGGGGACCAAAACTGATTCTGCTAAGGCATTGCTCAAATAACCCACTGTAGCACCTTATTTTACATGTGTAAATATAGAAGATATGCACCCTTAACTGTTTATTCAATCATGAATTATTTATTCATCATTCACATTAATTATTCATCTCAATAATTTGAGATTTAGTATTTCTTATATCTGTAAGCCAAACTGATCAACATTAAAACAAAACAGCTGAAATCTCACTTTATGTGTAATGAATATAAAATATGACAGTTTACCATTTTGGATTAAACTTTTTTTCACAATATTACATCTTTTATGTTTATATCACTGCTGTCTGGCTAACACATCAGAAACCTCAAAGCCTGTTGCACTGTTTCAATGAAGTGCCCTTAAACTCAGAAACTGTAGTAAAAAGGTGCACAGTGCTTTAGGACTGAATGTCCCCAGGTCAAGATGATGTTTGAAAACAGAAATGCTTGTGTAAAAGTACAGCTATGGTGCAGAACCAGTTATGTAGGTGTAAGTGCCAAGAGACCCAAGTGTCCTTATTGCTTCAGCACTGTGGATACAAAGCCTGCATTATGTTGAAACCTGGCAAAGCACCAAAGGTTGTACCTGGCCTTCTGGGACATTTACTCCAAAGCACAAATTCTCAAATAAATATTACCAGTAGCTTATCACAAGTCTGCACAGAAAAAATGGTGATACATTGTGTGTAAAGTCCAGCACCCGCTTTGAGTAACACCTGAGTAAGGTGTTGTGTAAATGTGTAATCAGAGTTTCTATTAAGGGTAGTCATGTATCAGTCAATTATTACCTGTAAGGTATTTTTGCAGAGCCTGGTTCAGGTGGTGCAGTTGTTTTCTAGAATTTATTTTTATTTAATTTTGATTTCTTTTTTGATAATGTGATTGCACAGAATGGAATTTGGAAACCTTCAAATTTAATTTAATTTACATGGACATTTAATCCACTCATGCAGTGAAACACACACACACACACACACACACACACACACACACACACACACACACACATTAGTGAACACACTAGGTTGTGGGAACATGTGCCCAAATTGGTGGGCAGCCCTATCCACAGCACAGTTGGGGGTTAAGATCAAACCAACAACCTTCCGGTCACAAGACCAGATCCCTAACCACCAGACCACCTGCATGCCCTTGTTTGTAGACAGATATTTGTCTAATGTAAGTCATCAGAACAAGGTTCTCATAGGGTGTGTGGTGGGTGGTGTGTAAGATGTAAATTTACCCCACCCTCTGCTGTTTCATCAGGCCTCAGAAGGAAGTCAATCCCCTAACAAGCTGTGTTTGAGTGCATGTGGGTGTTTGTGCCAGTAATGAGTGTGATAATAAGGGCAGTGACACATCGCCTCAGACATAACACTCACACACCAACATATATATATACAGTAGATACATAATACATGTTGACCGCAAGGGGCAAAGTCTAAACAACTGCTTCCTCCTGACCTGTCTGGGCAAGAAAGATGTACAATGAAAGTAGTGCTGGAGAAAAGAAGATACAGTAGAGATTACCAAAAAAAATTGCAGAAATCCAATCAGGTTATTATGTATTTCACTGTTTGTGTGATTTACTTGGGTTTAATTTTACGAGCACTAAAGAAGATAAAGAGGATTCATAGACAGAGGATGCTGTTCAGATTCACTTATCAAAATCATTCACAGAAGAATGTAGCTCAGACTGTGTCAGCTCTATTAATAGCAGAAATAACCCTGTTCCTGGACAAGATGACAAGGAAGTTTAGCTCATGTTGTTATACAGTCCTATCAACTATCAAGTCCACAACAAGTAAAACACTATGAGTAGACTAGACAGACAGACAGACAGAACAAACTTTAATCCCACTTGACCCCAAAGAAAGGGCAGCACAGTGGCTTGGTTGTTCGCCTCTCAGCACTGGGGTCTTAGGTTTGAGTCCCCATCTGTGTGGAGTTCCCTCCAGAATCTCTGATTTCTTCTCACAGTCCAAAAATATGGAGGTCAGGTGAATTGGGTACTCTAAATTAAGTGTGTGCAGATCAGTGATGGATTGGTACCATGTCCCAAGTTTGCCAAAAATAGTTGAATGCCCTGTACCCAGTGAAGTGTTAAGGGACTCACTGTGACTCTAACCAGGATTAAGCAGTTAAGATAAGGATGGATGGACACAAAGATAGAAGGATGGATGGATAGAAATAACTTTACTGATGGCATATGAAATTGTAGTAAAAACTAACCATGATGACATATTTACATAAGAAAAAGGACAGATTTGTGACACTTACATGAACACATTGTACAAACCGGATTACAAAAAAGTTGGGACACTAAACAAATTGTGAATAAAAATTGAATGCAATGATGTGGAGATGGTAAATGTCAATATTTTATTCGTAATAGAACATAAATGACAGATCAAAAGTTTAATCTGAGTAAATGTAACAT
>BRDA01088535.1:1417-22330 GCA_036984385.1 Crenuchus spilurus
ATTGTACAGGATATAAATGTAGTAATCTTGTTTAAGAACATAAAGGTGTTGAACATTACTACGTAAAGGTGACCAGGTAAGTTCTTTGTGTCACTTTCACTAGCACTTTCACTTTCACTGGACAGCGGTCAAAGGTAATGACTGACCTCTTCTTCTACGCTAGCCTCTAGGGGATGCTACGACCGCCGCGCCCCTAGCAGTTGGCATATTTGAACTAATTTACGCTACTTGTTACTTGGAATTTTACTTGTTACCTGGAACAAAAATATTCCGAGATTTCGACTCGTTACCTGGAATACTTGTTAGTGGGGATGCTTGTAAGTAGAGGTACCACTGTATATAGTTCTCTTTATTTACTTTTTGGACTTGTGTGAAAATCTGATGATGTTTCAGGTCATATAACGTCATATAAGATTTCATGATGAATGGACCAGTGGAAATGCATCATTACAAGTTGTGGAAATACAAGAATTTGTTCTAATGATGTAAATATAGGACATGTTACTTAAACATACAGAACATCTGATGTATCTGAAGCAGTAGAAACTTTTAAATCTGCTCATTTGCCAACACCGCACTGCTTTACTTCTACTTTAAACAAAGTATCAATATCACTTTTGCCAGCTGTACCTAAGAACCCATATGTCAAAGCAGTGCCATCAAGCAGCAATGCCAGCAGCTTGATTAACAAGATGGTATCATTTGTACTGCAGAAACAGCCTTCTGCTGGAATTTCTTTATTTTCTTTGGAAACAGCTACTAACCATCAGTGTTTGGCTTTGATGTTCCACTGTTTGTAAATTCCAATTTACTGTAATTATTAGAATAATTACATCCAGAGCTTCTCTAATGAAATGCAAAATCTAGGGACTTTAACATTTAACAGACATCCTTCTATTCTAGAAAATACTGATTTTTAAAAATATTTGTTTAAGTCATACAGTTCCAGTCAAAAGTTTGGACACATCCTCTGGACATTCAGTGTTTTTTCATTATTAAAAATGTTCTGCATTGTAGATTAATACTAATGTCATCTAAACTATGAATAAACACATATGTAATTATTTAGTAAACAAACAAGTAAACAAACCAGAATATGTTTATATTTGACATTCTTCACAGTAGCACCTTTGCTTAGATGCAGCTTTCTTGGCATTTTCTCAGTCAGCTTTATGAGGTAGTCACCTGGAATGGCTTTCAGTTATGACTTCAGTATTAATTTACAATGTAGGAAAAAAAATAAAAACATTGAATGAAAAGGTGTGTCCAAACATTTGACTGGTACAAACTACCTGAAATCTAATCTGAGTCAGACAAATATGAGCTTGTAATGAGAGTATTTGTGTGGGAACAACATGTCAATTTTTTTGTCTCAGTGCAAACAATTTCCCTCTAAGCTCTGCCTCAAATTTCATTGTGTTCTGTCCATGTCCAGTGTATAACCAATCATTTGTTTAGCTAAATGCTAACATTTCCCGTCACTCACTGGTAGAATTCAGTGAGATGTAAATGTTTACTTTCAAAGAATTTAATATCATAATGTATGTAATGCACCTGCCTAAATGTCATTATTTTTTGGGTTGGGTCTTGCTAGCTTGTGTTACTGCCATGAGTTAAAAACAGACATTGTTGATGAGCGCACCTTTGCTCCACATTCTGAATTCCACCTTCACAAGATTTATAGTATAACTAGCGAAGATTTAATAGAAATTGTTTTACCCTTTGTTTAACATTTCTTAATTGATTAATTAAAAACCACTTTTGCAATTTAAAGAACTTAGTTAGTAACATTATCCTAACAAAGCCAGATTTCCCCATATTCTGTGACAGTCTCCATTTTTGGTGATCTGTCTTCAACTGGAGTTAATTAATTAATTAATATATTTTTTAAATAATTAATTAAATTAAATTTTAATTTAATAAAAACAAACCAGATAGTGCTAACAAAGATCTGCATCTGAAGAGCTTTGCTATTTTAAGTATCCTCGGCCTGACATTTATGCTGGTATATTTTTGATTTGGGTGATCTTATACCTGAAAATGTTGGTGAACACTGCAATAGAGAGAAAATCATCACTATGTGTAAACATAGGATATTGTAGAAAAAAATTCTAAAAGGTGAACTCTCATATATTTTGTATTAATTTTTGGGTTATTTTTTAATGCTGATACTGATTGAATAGTAATTTACACAAACGTAATCATCTGAGTTTCTGATTTTCACAAGCTATACGCCAAGCTGATCAACCATATAACTTTACATGTCATGAATATAAAATATAACTGTTTATCTTGAATTAAATTATGAACACAAATATTTTTTTCATCAAACACCACAGGAATTTGAAGTTACATGACTTGTGCTACCAGAATACACAATATAACTAATGTTGCCATGTGACTACAGGGCTTTCCTGCTTTTAAATGTTTACATTTCCACCCACGTTTAGTTTTTCAATGTTCTCCCCAGACGTGCTTGGCACGAAATCACATACAGACCTGTTAGAAATCAAACCACTGAAACATGCTGATGTCGGGCAGCCGACGATAAAAACTAAATACTATACAACTCACACAACACTGTATGACTCATGCAGCACAATCAGCCGGCATCATCTCGGTGGGGTCTCCCTTCAACAGATAAGATCTGAAGACTATGGAAAACCTGCGATGAATACCCATTCACATTTTCTTCATTTGTACATTTCACTCTGTGCCTGACTTGGCTGTATTTTGTGCCTTTGAGTTGGAACAATGACTCTGAGGTCAGATAAAATGTCAGTCTGGAAAAGCATGTCTCGTTTTACGCAGTGAGTTTTATAAGACAGACCCATCACATGACTTTACAGTCTATTAATATGTTCTCAAGTATCACTACATAAGAGCATAACACAGATAAGCAAAGAACACAACGCGAATGAATACATGAATACTATCTGACATTTAGACTCTTTGTGGGAACGTTTCATTATTATGAGATAAAAGACAACTGGGGAAGGGCGGGGTCTTGTTACCAGGTGCAGATGTGCGAAGTATTTCCAAATAGATGTGTGTGTATATACATATATATAATTATAAAAGCTCACCTTTAATTTTTGAATTGCTCCAGAGAGCTGTTGTCCTGGCCTATTGCCCAAAAGTAGTAACTAGGAGCACCATCACTCCAAATCCAATCCAATGTAAACAAAGTAACAACAAGTGAAGGAGGTAGCCAGCTAATATTCTACTTGTTCACATGTTTGATGGTTAAGGCTTCTGCAGTGAAGGTGACTGAGAATGGACTTCTTATACATTGAGTGTCTCCCATTGGCATAACAGTGGTGCCTCATGAGCCATTGATGCCAGATGGGAACAACTGGTATAGACCAATTGATACATCACAGTGGACCAGTTAACCTCTATAAAGAACACAGTAGCAACAGTGGTAATGTGAGGGATCAAGGGTGTTGATTCCCAATTAGAAAGGTGGTCAGATTACCAATACACATCTGCATATTGCCTTCACTTCACATGTTCAACTCTATGCTATGCAGTTATGTCTAATGTCTCATGAATAGAATAGAATATAATAGAATAGAATAGAATAGAATGCAAAATAGTTTGTTTGATATTAAATATGTAAAGCTGCTTTGTGACAACGCCCATTGTAAAAAGCGCTATATAAATAAATTTTGATTGATTGATTGATTGATTGAATGCCTTTATTGTCACTATATACATGTACAATGAGATTGAAAGCCACTCCTTTTTTTCTGTGCAAACATACAAGTACAAGGAAAGTATAAAATGTAACATTTACACTAACCCTACAATAAGAATAATAAATAAAAAGTGCAGAAGGATTTGCAGTTTTTTGTAAAATTTACAATTTACATTTTAAACAGTTTTTATTGCACTTGCACTGTTGAAATTGCACATGTTTTTAAAAGTTTTGAATATTGCACTTGTTATATTATATGGGTGACAAGTTCGGGAGGGGGGGTTGAGGTGAGATTGTGAGATCAGTGCGTATTTGAGTTCAGTGTGATGATGGCTTTCTGGAAAAAACTGCTCTTGAACCTGTTTGTCTTTGTTCTGATGCACCTGTAGTGCTTCCCTGAGGGCAACAAGTCAAACAGTTCAAAGCTTAAGTGGGTGTTGTCTGGAGTATGTTTTTTGCTCTGCTGAGGCACCGTGATGTCCATCAGGGAGGGGAGAGGGCAGCCAATTATCTTCTGTGCTGTCTTAAGTTAAGGTCTGAGGGAAGATAGTCTTTGTATAATAGTGGGAATAGTGGAATAGTGGGCAGCTGTTGCCTGGTGGTTTAGGAATCTGATCTTGTGATCGGAAGGTTGCAGGTTTGATCCCCGGTCAGGTCATGACTGAAGTGCCCTTGAGCAAGGCACCTAACCCCCAACTGCTCCCTGGGCACTGTGGATAGGGCTGCCCACCACTTCGGGCACATATTTACAGCCTAGTGTGTGTCACTGCATGGATAAGTTAAATATGGAGGTAAAAATTCTATTGTGTGCAAAGCACACTGACTTCTAAAATCCAGTGACTATACAAGAATTCCTTTGTTCCGAGTCATTGGATTACATTTCCAATTCCCACCTCTATGCATTGTTTTTTAGACATCAATCGCAAGTCTCTTGTTCCCCAAGCCACACAAGGACTGGAATGCTTCATCTGTGTGTTTCCTCCTGCGTCAGTGATGAATCTGCTACTGTGGTCTGGACTTTATCATGTTCAGCATCTTCAACAGGCAATAAGTCAGCATAAACACACTTTCATGTCAAGTTGTACTACACTAACTGTTTAATATGAAACCAAACTGGCATTCCTTCAGAACCAGCCAGAAGGAATGCCAACAGAATTTTATTAAGCATCTTTTAGGGTAGTGGTATTTAGGTCCACTCATTCCAATACACAAGTCTTGCATGCTGACCTATTTCAACTGAAAGACTTACTAGGAAATCATTATCGTAATATAATACAGTACGCTCTCAGTAAAACGTTCTGGACCATCATAGAGTACCTGAGCTAATCCCTGAAATGTCGGTCTTCAGAACCTTTAGTTGGAGTACATCAATGTAAGATTGGGTTGTAAACCTCAAGCTGTATTGACGTCACTTACCTTGTCGAGGCTCTAGACTTCGGGTGAGTATCTCTCCTCTCACTGGAATGGAACCCTTCAGGACTTTTAGTACACTCTTAAAAAACATGGTTCTTTAGTAACGAAAATGGTTCAGTACAGAAGGATGAACACTCAAAGAACTCAAAGGGTTATTTGCATGATGAAAGGGTCCTTCAGATCAATGAAGAATGTGTTGTAGATGGTTCTGTACAGAACCTTTCTGAAAATGGCTGTATATAGCACAAAAATTTTTTTTCGTATTATTACAAGCTTAACACCCAAGGACCCTTTTTTGGGACTATATAGAATCCTTTTCAGAAAGGTTCTGCATAGAACTAAAGTATCTACAACACATTCCATACTGAAGAACTTTTTCACTTTCCAAAGAACCCTTTGCATTCTTTGAGTGTTCATGGTTCTATATAGAACCTTTTACTAAAGAACCTTGAAGAACCATCTCCTTTAATAGTGTAGAGAACACGATCTTGTGCTGTAACTCACTCTTGACTACAGACTTTTGTTTATCTTTGTTATGAAAAGATACAAACACACCCTTCATTGATAAAGTGAATGTAGGAAACCCTCTTTTATCTGATTGTGTGTCATCCTATAAGCCTGAAGTCCGCTTTTGCCAAGTTAATAACTGAGGAATGCAGTACTTATGGTTTTTGGAAAAGCCTGTTATAATATTTATGCAGGTATGTCGGTCATCATTGTGAGCTTATGTAGACTTATGAACAGAACCCTACAGTGAAACATGACCCCTGACACACACATACACAGTATCTGACACATACATGGACCAGTTATGTGACCTGAAGATTAATCATATCATTGGAAGTTTTACTACAAAGCAATCTGGATAATCCCAGTTTCTCATCGGTACCTGAAAAGCCTTCCAGTGAGTATCATCTGCAGGAAGTGTAATGAAATGCAAGACAACCCATTGACTCAGATATGACTCTACTCCAGCAGGTAGGTTTTATCTAGAATTAATGATGGGTCCTACATACACCTGGCAAAAATTCATTTCAGGGAGGTAGCCCCATCACCCCAATGCTTGGAGTCAACAGACAGAACATCCATGTGTAGTTCCTTAGCAACGAACCAACAATGAAGCAACGAAGTAAGAGTAGCTATGCTAATTAACACATGTTTTATAACCCCAGTTAGGCAGCTGTACTTTAATGTAGACTGGAGTGAAGTGTGTTTGATTTTAGAACACAGCCATAGAACTCACTTGGACACTAAACTGAACTCACTGCCAATGAAAAGGAAACCATTAACAGAGAAATCTGATCTATTTATCACAAAGAAAGCTATTCAGGATGCTAATTTGGTGAATCTCTTGCTATATCAGTCACTGGCTATTGCGGTCTCACTTTTTCTCACTCTGTGAGAACTCCTGGAGCATCCGGTAATTGTGGAATGTCTGCGTATGCACATAGATTATTAATTTAAAAAATCGATATCTTGACTTCATACTCATTTCCGTTTGCTGAAAGCTTCCAGTAAGCAGAAATCTTTTTGGCTAAGGATTTGTAAAGGCTTTTCTTTGCACCATTTGTGTTTGTGTTTGTGTGTGCTTGTATTTCTCCCTAGTGGGGGCTGAAAGTCCTCATAATGATAAGAATTCATCAGATATGTAAAAGTGGGGACATTTTACTGGTCCTCACAAGAACTATGACTTTTTTATTACAAACTTTTTTCATCAACCTTTAGTTTAAGTGGTTAAAAATTGTGTTTACTTAGTATTACACAAGTGAATGGAATGTCCTCACTAGTATAGTACTACCAAAGTGTGTTTGTGTGTATGCACCAGGTTTATGCCACGTTGTGGGGACCAGGACCTGTTTAAACAACCAGCTTGTGGTGACCTTTCTACAAAGCTGGTCCCTGCAATTAAAGTCTATGTAATGTCCCCACAATTCACAGAAACAAACATGTGTGTGTACCAGAAGGGGCATCAAAAATTCTGTGATTAGAAATCAACCAGAAAGAAAAACAATTATTTATGTTAAACCAATAAGACAATTACTGTCTTCACCATTAATTTAGCATAACAGGTGGAAGAATGAGGTGAATTAGTTAATTGAGCCGACACTAAATGTAGATGGTTGAAGACTTCTCATTGTTTATTGATGACTTTGTTGGGATATGCAAAGACCCTGTAGGAACTTAGCCAAGCTGAACATGACAAACTTAACAGTTTGGAGAAACTGTTGTACAGGCAAATGCAGAATTTTGTTTATTCTATGGAATTTGATGTCCTTATAGTCTGTAACATTACATACTTTGTGTTTCCTCTGCTTAGAAACTCTTGATTTAGCCCCTGAAATAGTGCAGAATTATCTGAGAATGTAGGAGTGTGAGGAAGCTCTGCGATTGTTGTAGGTAGGTGTGCCACATATAAAACTTTCTTTTGGATGATGGAGTTTGGCTTCCTTTGCAAGTAATCAATTCTAGGAAACCTTTTAAAAGTATTCCGTTTTTACCCAACCTCATTTTCAGGATATGACTCTTTTTTTTATCAGAGCAAGTAGCTGATAACAAATTGTTCTTGTGTTTCTTTTGATGGGTTTTGGTTTTAGTTTGAACACCCTTTCTTTGTACGTCAGTGACAACAGAAGATTGCATTTAGCTAAATATAACATAATACAGAGGAAGAGGAACAGCTGAAACCCTGTTATCTCTACATGTTTAAAACAAATAGTCAGCCAGAGAGAACATATGGTACATGTCATTTGCAAATAAGGTGATAAACAGGAGCCCAGAAGGTCATGTTTATGTACAATGCAGTAAAAGCAAAAACGCTTTGCTGTGTTGTAATGGTTTTAAGTAAGAAGACTTTAATCACAAAATTTAGATTATATAAGAAACGCAGACTTCTGTTCTATGCAACGATCCAAAAGAAAAGTGACCGGTTTCTATTTTATTTTATTGTAGAATTCAAAAAGAAGAACTCATACACAGCCATTCTGCCTTTAATGTTCTTTACTGCTGTGATAAGAACAGTGGAACGAACAGTGTAAGCCTGAGGAACATCACGAACAGGGGGAGTGATACCTGGCAGCTACACAAACCTTGCCTAGTCAGTCTTATCAATGACAAAACACATAGGCTTATGTCTCCCAATAGGCTCACACTCCTCCTCACGATTCTGCTCTATAGACAGCAGGCACATGAAGCTGTTATGCCAACTGAGTGGAAGCCATTCGGTTTGAGCAATATTGTGCAATTGACTGTAAAACGATTCCTCCAAAATTCCTCCAAACTGACAAACGCTAAAGACAAAAAAAAAAGGATCACTGCAATTCACAGAAACTGTCCTTGTCTCCTCAACAAAGGCTCATTTATTCTCCGACAGTCACTTACCTGCACAAAATCTAACCATAACGCTATCAAATAGCAGAAAAAGTCAGCCTAGTTTGCTCAAAGTTTCATATTTATATTCATCTATCCATCGATCATCTGCTTATCTGTATCCGGAGGTATCAACCGAAGCAAAGTAGACCAGATATTCATCTCCCCAATCACATCTTTTAGCTCATATGGGAGGATTCCATATAATCTCTACAGTATTTTCTGGGCCTTCCCTGGGGCCTCCACCCAGCTGGGCATGCCCAGAACACCTCACCAGAGAGGCATCCTAATCACCTGAACAACCTCAACTGATCTGTCTCAACAGATTAGTCAGCTGCTCTACTCTGAGTCTTTCTCGGTACCAATTCCTCACCCTCTCTAAAGATTACCTCTACAAATTCATATAATCCTCTCCGCATACAACCAGCTTTCAGGCTTTGCTTAGTATATGAATGAATGAATGTTACACTTATAATACCAGAGGATGCTTTACAATCATTAGCAATCATTTTACACACTAAGAACTCAACCACACGCCGATCGTGCAAGGCATGCTCTGAACCGGAAGCATCCGTCCACTTGGAAGTGCCAGGCCTTATCTGGGCATACACAGATTCATTCAGACACACACACCAGGGTCATTTAGAAAGGCAATGTCATAATAGAGAAGCTCTGTAGATAAAGGAAGCATCTGCAACACTATCTTCATCAGTCTGAAGAACCTTTTCCAACAAGGAAAGACGGTCTTTAGTATCTTTAGTAAAGAACACTTAAAGAATCATTACGGTTCCCAGTGTATCTAATCAAATATACACTGCTCAAAAAAATAAAGGGAACACTTAAACAACACAATGTAACTCCAAGTCAACCACACTTCTGTGAAACCAACCTGTCCAGTTAGGAAGCAACACTGACTGTGAATCAATTTTACCTGCTGTTGTGCAAATGGAACAGACAACAGATAGAAATGAGAGGCAATTAGCAAGACAACCTCTATTCAGGAGTGGTTCTGCAGGTGGTGACCACAGACCTTTTCTCTGTTCTCATCCTTTCTGGCTGATGTTTTGGTTACTTTTGCATTTTGTCAGTTATCTCACCATAGAGGTAGCATGAGGCGATGTCTACAACCCACAGAAGTTGGTCAGGTAGGTCAGCTCATCCAGGATGGCACATCAATGTGAGCTGTGGCAAGAAGGTTTGCTGTGTCTGTCAGCACAGTGTCCAGAGCATGGAGCAGATACCAGGAGACAGGCCAGTACACCAGGAGACATGGAGGGGTCGTAGGAGGGCAACAACCCAGCAGCAGGACCGCTACCTCCTCCTTTGTGCAAGGAGGAACAGGAGGTGCAGAGCCAGAGCCCTGCAAAATGACCTCCAGCAGACCACTAATATCCATGTTTCTGCTCAAACTGTCAGAAACAGACTCCATGAGGGTGCTATGAGATTTTGAGTATGATTCAAATCCAGACCTCCAAGGGGTAATAATTTTGATTTACATTGATCATTTTTATGTTATTTTGTTCTCAACGCATTCCACTATGTAATAAATAAAGATTTTTCAACTTTATTCATTGAGATCTAGGATGTGTTATTTTAGTGTTCCCTTTATTTTTTTCAGCAGTGTATAATAATTAACAACAGTAGTGCATGAAGACGTAATCTGATAGCGCTGGAATGTATTTCTGGAAAGCATCATTGAGTAACCAGTGTGGTAACCCTCTCTATGATTTCAAATAGTAGTTTTTCAACAATGCTTTCAGGAAATTCTCCCCTGATTGGAAGTACTTGACACTGGCACTCAGATTATGTCATCTTGATTGTGGTCAGCACAGTATAACATATTTCTGAGAATTTAGTTCCTTTTATATAGATTCTCAGCACTGTTTGTTTAACTTATCCTAATGCCAGTTATTAGAGCTAAAGCACGCAAGCCTTGACATCAGAAACGAATTAAAGAAAGAGCAGAAATGTATATTCCCTAGCAAATGTCTCTGAGATGTCCAGGCATCCTTGAACATCAAGATTAACTGAATGTTACAACGTTTTCTAACATCTGAATCATGGCTAGTTCAAGAATACCCAATTTTTAACAGGATGAAGTGTGAAAAATGTCTACAGTTAGTTCATTTGACTGACGGAGGCTGAAGGAAGCCAAATTTGATATAAAATAGACTTCTGATTTGGGAAAACTTGGTAACACTTTATAATAACTTTCATTAATAAGCCATTAACTAATGATTAATAACTGTGAACAAATGATTAGTTCATGAGAATTTGAGTTGGTTATTGAAATGACAGTTCATGTAGTTATTAATGATTGTATTCTTTTTCGCAATTGTTAACAAAATATTAGTAAATTATTGATGATGAAATTCACGTGAACTAATTATTTGTTCAGTTATTAATCATTAGTTAATGAGCTATTATAAAAGTTATAATAAAGTGTTACTGAAAACTTTTTAATTTTTTTTTAAGAATTTTTAAAAACATATTTAAGTTTTCCCAATTCAGAGGTTTCTGAGAAAGTTTCTGGTTTTTCAAAACCCCCCTCCTCCACACACACTTAATGCATTTACCATACAGAGGACACTCATTCAGCTTATAAGAGGTAAAAGCAGATTACATCACTCCTAATCAAAAAAGTGCTTTTAGTCAGTCACCGTTTTCTGTAAGAGCATCCAAAGAATGGAGTATACTTCCAGTCAATAGAAGAGAAGAGTCAGTATTTACTGGCCAGCTAAAGCTTTGGCTTATTAAACATCAGCATTAGGATATTAGAATATTATTCTTATGCTTGTTAATTATGAGTGTTACTTTGTTTGCTTTAGACCAGACTGGGTATTAATCTTAATTATAATTTTATTTGTATGTATTACAAACACAATAAAGTACAACATATGTATACTGGCAGATTCATTAAACATGGAGAGTATGTACTCTATAGACATATTAAGCCACCTGTTGTCCCCACCAACACCACTTCCAGCAGCCATCCTAGGCTTTCCATGGAAGGAAGTACTAACCAGACCCAGACCTACTTAGGAAGACTTTAGGACTTTTCCCTGGAGCCCAGATAGTGGAAAAAACCTCCACTGACACTCTTCTAAAAGTGATTGAAGACCCGTCTCTCTGAAGTGCACTTATATACTCGAATCATACACTCAAATATGATGTATGTGCACTTTTTATCTTATATCTCCAATCATTGGGTGCATATAATGTGTTACATGTTCAAATAAAAATTTTTTTGGTGCTTGAACACAAATTTTATTATTATTAATTATTAATAAATATTGACAAATTATGATTTATATTTTTTTTAATAATTACTAGTTACTGTTAATAATATACTAATTAACTATTAACCGTTATTATGAATAATAAAATAAAAATAAAAAATTATATTAATCATTAATAAAATATTAATACATTATTACATATTATTTATAAATAATAAACTGTTAAAAGCATGTAGCATAAAATTATCACCCAATCCTTTTCAGTCAACTTCACTTCAGCTCATTATCACCAATGTTACACATGTGTTTGGACTGTATGGTCAGTAGATCTTATTTACACAGAATTATACCTCATTTTTTAGCAAAAATAAGCAGAAATTCTGAATTATTTTGATAATAGTTACACTTAGAGACATATAAATAGATGGTTTATCACAGACTGGTAGACACACACGCACACAGACACACTCAAATGTAAATATTCATGAATTTTAATAAGAAACCGCTGATAGTAAAATACATCTAGCTGACGTGACACAGGCAGAACAAACGCTCAACACGTTAATAACTTACAGGTGAAAACAGACTGCCGTCCAAATTGCAGTCCAGACTCCATTTGAGAGAGTGACAGCGGTGACAGCCAATCACACGTTAGCAAGAAACGGCAGAGCCAATCAATGAGCTTGTGGCAGCCTAAAAGGAAACCGGCTTGTATTTCAGCTGGGACTCCATTTAGTATAGCATAACATCTCACTCAAGCAAACCAAATGGAATAGGAGGAGGGTGAGACTAGTTTGTGAACGAAACGCTTCTCGAGTGCAACAAAATCCTGGATGTTTGTGAAATTCCACCCGGACATGTTTTTTAAGTCTCAAAAAGAGGACAAGTCTGGGTAAAAGAGGACGTCTGGTCACCCTACTTAACTGACTTGTGTGCTCACTTATTCATACATGCACCAAACACTGTCATGTTACATCCTGGACCAGGTTTATTCCAAACCAGAGGTGGGCGTAATGTGAACGTATGTAAATGTACATGAATTGATTCTGGAAGTGGCTGATAAACACAGCTTGTGGTCCTCACCACAGTGGGACAGCCTCGATCTGTTAGCATGCGTAGGTTCTTTTTTCTTATTTTCAGACATGTGGTAAAATGAGTGGTAGTTGAATCATGATTTACACATGGAAGTTGTTATATCTCTAGTGTGTGATCGTAACAGATATGAACGGGTTTCCCCCATCAAGAGGAAGCTTTAGAGCACTTCTGCATTGTAGCCTTGTAGCATTGTAGAAGGATGTGCTGCAGATTTTACTGTTAACGACCTTTGGAAAGATGCTGTTTTGAGTCTTTTCCTCCTTTCTGCCTTTTATATCTGGCCTTACCCTAATTGACCTTAAGAGACATGTGAATCTGCAGGAAAATTCCATTTTCAGTTTAACTTATCATCATCTATGCCTCGTGGCATGACCTGCAGCCTATTAACAGAACACCAAGTATTTCCTCTTCTTTTGCAAACAGATGGCAATTGTTTATACACTGCCCACGCTAATGCAGACATGAGATAGATTGGAAGCCCATTTAGAACCACTTAGATGACTCATAAAATGGCACAGAGTCCTGATTGGATAAAAAAGAATATTCTGTGCAAATGTTAGGGCACGTTAAATATTGTATGTCAATTTTCTCTGAGAAAGTAAATAGAAACTGCACTAAAATGACTCATAAGACCACACATTTGTACCTATAGATATAGACATCTGTCACTCCTGGTTGGTATTGGAGGATGTTTTCAGGCTGATGATGGGCACATAGCCACTGAAGTTGTAAAGTTTTAAATTAAACATGCCAATCTTTTCATGATTTTTATCTCTATGTAGAAGAGTGCACACATTTCTGCACATATGTGATTCTATCTTTTCATGAGACAACACTATAGAAGTGAAACTTGTATATAACTGACAGTAGTCAGTGTACAGCTTGTATACCAGTATACAGTGGTAACCCTACTTATGAGTTTAATCCGTGCAGGAGCCGAGCTCGTTAGCTGGTTTGCTCGTTAGCTGGTTTGCTCGTTAGCTGGATGCATTTTCCCCATAAGAATACATGTAAAACTGATTAATCCGTGTCAGCCGGCCAATATACAGTATACTTTAATATGCTAAATAATGTGTTTATATGGGTTTTTAAAACATAAACGAGACGACGACGGCGCTCGTGTAGGCTGGCGGCTAAGGAGGACAGAAGGACGGGCGTACGTGTATGGCATGGTTACACTTATCATATGAAAAGTAAAAGTAAAATGTATCTAACTTTCTTGTTCACTACCTTTTGCTGTCTTTGTGTCACTTTCACTAGCACTTTCACTTTCACTGGACAGCGGTCAAAGGTAATGACTGACCTCTTCTTCTACGCTAGCATCTAGGAGATACTACAACCGCAGCGCCCCTAGCGGTTGGCATACTTGAACTAATTTAGGCTACTCGTTACTTGGAATTTTATTCGTTACCTGGAACAAAAATATTCCGAGATCTCGACTCGTTACCTGGAATACTCGTTAGTAGGGTTACAACTGTATAGATTTACTGTCTTCTGAATATAACTCAACACCCAGCCATTAATGTTTAAATAGCTGCAACATAAGTGAGTACACCTCACACTGAACATGTCTAAATTGCACCCAATTTTGTCATTGTCCCTCCCTTGTGTCATGTGACTTACACAGGTTACAGTAGTGAATGGGGTGCAGGGTTGTTAAATTTGGGTACAATTCTCTAACACTTGAAACTGGATATTGAACATGGCACCTCATGGCAAAGACCTCGCTGAGGATTTACACAATAACCACATAAATAGCCATAAAAAGTTATCACAAGACATAAAACTACATCTCTGATTCAGATCTGTTTGAAAATACCTTCAGTTGACAACTTTTATGCACTAAGCCTTAAGTATCACCTCTTAATTCATTTCCACAATGTGATTTTAAAAGTCAGCCAACATTCCTAAGTGTGCACATGCTTTAAATTTAGCAGCGCTCCGACAAACCACCTACGACATTAGAACTAAACTATGTCCAGTGACGTAAAGGCCAGTTGGTGGTGTTTACTGGTGTGTATGTCAATTCAGTGCTCTGTAACTTTCACATTATTAATTTAGTACTTCATATTAAATACACAGTTATTTCACTAATAACTCACTTCACAGTATTTCATAGAAATGACGCATTTTTAAGTTGTTATTTCATTTGGTTTTCGTCATCATACCAACAGCATGACCTAAACATTCACAGCATGTGAGGAGACGATGCATGTGAGGAGACGTTTTGCTCAGGGGAAACAAGTACACTGGAATGAAGTGAAGGGAAAACAAAATGTTTTGTATGTTCCAAAAGGAAGTTAAGTTCTTCAGCCTGTTTGCAATAAATCAATCAAACAAGAACATGGATATAACAATATAAGCAATTCCTACAAGTTCAAACACAAAATGAAATGTACAGTAGCAGTCAGAAGTTTGGACACACCTTCTCTTTAAATGTTTTTATTTCTTTCCTACACTGTAAATAAACACTGAAGTCATCCAGACTCTGAGTGAACACATAATGAATCATGTCGTAAACTTAAAAGTGATAAACAAACCAAAACATGTTTTAGATTTTACTTCAAAGTAGACACACAACTGATGTCTCAAACACATTAAGAGGCAAGAAATGCAAGTCATGAACTCTTGACAAGACACAGCTGTTAACTGAAAGCCATTCCAGGTGACTACCTCATAAAGCTGACTGAGAAAATGCCAAGAAAGCTGCATCTAAGCAAGAGGTGCCTACTGTGAAGAATGTCAAATATAAACATGTTCTGGTTTGTTTACTTGTTTGTTTACTAAATAATTACAGATGTGTTTATTCATAGTTTAGACTTTAGTATTAATCTACAATGCAGAACATTTTTAAATCATAAAAAACCACTGAATGTCCAGAAGTTACTGTATTTTTCAGGTATATTGCTAAGTCTTAAAAAAAATTGCAAACAATTTGCTGATGTCAGTGAAGGCTTTTGTTTGTGATAGACTGGAAAATATGCAAATGCAGTATGCCATAACAGTGTGTCTTCATTTCAAAACACCCATACCATGGAAATTGAATCATGTTTTAAAATGAAAGCACATGCAAATGATACACCTCATACAGAAAGAGCACAAATGAGATGTGACCTGAATAAACCTCATAGCTAATAATAGCACACCTTTGTTTAATCTGTCTTTAACATTGTTAAAGATTCAAAGTAAATGGTTGTGTTAAAGTTTTTCAGTTCTTGTTTGGGTGGGATTTCATTCATTTTTCCTTGCAAAAGGCTTCTGGTTCTGTGAGAATATTGGGTTGTTTTGCATCATTTCCGGTTAATCCACAGATGATGTTTAGTTTAATGGACTTGAGAGCCTTACATTGCTTTTTGTGAGGTCACAAAAAAATTCATATGGTGGCTAAAGGATTAAGGAGAGTTTAATTGTAGACCGCTTAAACGAGGCACATTGCATGACAAGCAAACAAATCAGAAGTCTCAAAGCAAATGTTTGGGCACCATGAATGGTCAGTACTTAGTATTTACAGCTTGTAAATGCTTGTAAAGAGTCGCATCACTCATGCGTTCTTGCAAAAGCCTACTAGTTCTTGGGCCATCTTGCATGCATAGATAATTTCACATTCATACTTAACAAATGGAGATTCTTTCGCAATTTTGTGAATTTCTTTTCACAAAATGTTGCACCCTTTACCTCCAAACATACCTTTGGTAGTGCAGAAGTCTTGTTTAGATGTTCCTTTATATATGTCTAACTCTGAATTTTGTGGTGAGGACGCAGGAAAGGTAGCCACAGTGTTAAGAAACTAATTCCAGCATGAAATTTTGGTAAAATTTTGGTAAAATATTAAAACACTAATCTTAAAATAATTACAATTATTGTTTCATTTTAACTTCAATCATCTTCTACTCACTTCAATAATCACACTATCAGAACTTTTGACTGGGTGTCCAATATTTTGCCTGATATAATGAATATATGCGAATGTTGTTGCTTGATAACAACATCAGAATCAGAATCAGAATCAGGCTTTATTGGCCATGTATGCTCACACATACAAGGAATTTGCTTTTGGTTACAGGCTCATAGTGCACTGAGGTTAACAACAAGGCACACACACACACATGCACACAGTGTTCATATATAAACTATACACAGTGCATATTAAGTGCTGGTTGCAGCATTTATGTGCAAAGTGGCAATGCAGGTATTGCATTGTTTAGTTTTAAAGTGCAGAAGAAGTAAGAGACCAGGAGATGCCGTGTTTTGTGAATAGTGATGTTAACTGTTCAGGAGAGTGATGGCATGTGGGAAAAAGCTTTTCTGTAGCCTGGTAGTCCTGACCCTCATTTGGCTAAGACTTCCTGAGGGAAGGTGCTGAAACAGGTGATGTCCTGGGTGTGAGGGGTCCGAGATGATTTTCTCTGCACGCTTCCTGGTCCTGGAGTTGTGCAGATCCAGCAGTGTGGGCAGCTTAACACCAATAGTCTTTTCAGCAGACCTGATGATGCGCTGCAGTCTGTGAATATCCTGTTTTGTGGCTGAGCCACCCCACACTGTGATGGATGTGGTGATGACAGATTCAGTGATGGCTGTGTAAAACTGCACCATGAACTCCTGGGGCAGGTTGAACTTCCTCAGCTGAAGTACATCCTCTGCTGGGCTCGCTTGGTGATGGCACTGATGCTGTGTCACTTCAGGTCTCTGCTGATTATGGTGCCCAGGAACTTGGTGAGTACTGGCAGTGTTGAGGGGTGTCTCCTGAAATCCACTATCATCTCCACTGTTTTGGCTGTGTTCAGCTCTAGGTTATTTAGGCTGCTCCAGTGGACCACCTGTTCAACCTCCCATCTGTAAGCAGACTCGTCACCATCATGTATGAGGCCGATGATGGTGGTGTCATCTGCAAACTTCAGGATTTTGACAGAGGGGTCTGTAGGGGAGCTGTCGTTGGTGTACAGGGAGAAGAGCAGTGGGGAGAGTACACAGCCCTGTGGAGCACCTGTACTGATGATCTGGGTTCTGGAGGTGAACTTCCCCAACCTCACCTGCTGCTCCCTGCCAGTGAGAAAGCTGGTGATCCACTGGCAGGTTGGGGCTGGCACGCTGAGCTGGAGTAGTTTCCTGTGTAGTCTACCTGGGATGATGGTGTTGAAGGCCGAGCTGAAATCCAAGAACAGGATCCTTGTATGTGTTCTTGGGTGGTCAAGATGTTGGAGGGTGAGATGGAGCCATGTTTACTGCATCATCCAACGATCTGTTGGCTCTGTAGGCAAATTGCAGTGGATCTAACAGGGGGTTAGTGATGTTCTTCACGTGAGTGAGAACCAGTCTCTCAAAGGATTTCATGACTACAGAGGTTAAGGCGATGGGTCTGTAGTCATTCAGTCCTGTGATGGTTGCCTTTTTGGGGATGGGTATTATAGTGGAGCGTTTGAAGCAGGAGGGTACAACACTCAGCTCCAGTGATGTGTTGAAGATCTTTGTGAAGACTGGTGCAAGCTGCTCAGCACAGGCCCTCAGACATGAAGGTGATACTCCATCAGGCCCTACTGACTTCTTCAACTTTTGTCTCCTGAACAGTCGTTGCACGTCTTCCACACAGATCTTTAGGGCAGGCTGAATGAGTGTCAGAAGGGTGTGAACTGCTGCTGAGTTGTTGTGGGGTGCTGGGCTTTTCAAACCTGCAGTAGAAGCTGTTAAGGTCCTCTACCAGCTGACGATCCCCCGTTGCCTGTGGGGGTGGTCTTTTGTAGCTGGCGATGTTCTGCAAGCACTTCCAGACTGGTGATGGCTCATTGTTGGACATCAGACTGCTCAGCTTGTTTGAGTAGTTCTGCTTAGCAGTTCTGATTGCCCTGTTCAGTGTGTTCCTTGCCTGGTTATACAGCTCCGAGTCTCCGCTCCTGTATGCTGACTCTTTGGACCGTCACAGCTGCTTCAGTTTGGCATTGAACCAGGGCTTGTCGTTGATATATTTAATGTGAGTCCTGGTGGGAACACACATGTCCTCACAGAAGCTGATGTAGGATGTTACAGTGTCTGTGTCAACAGTACACCAGTCAGTCAGATCCATGCAGGCCTGGAGCTTCTCTTTGGCCTCATTAGTCCACTTCTTCACAGTACTGCCCACAGGCTTGGCACACTTGAGCTTCTGTCTGTAGGTCGGCAGAAGGTGGATTAAACAGTGGTCAGAGAGGCCCACAGCAGCACAGGGGACAGACTGATATACACCCTTTAGTACAGTGTAGCAGTGATCTAATATGTTACTCTCCCTGGTGGGGCAGGTAACATGCTGCCTGTATTTGGGCAACATTGTAGGTTCATGTTTAATTCTAATGAATAACAAGTTGCATAGACTTTGAAACATTTGTTAAGTGTTTCCCATGACTGTGGTCACCTATTGACATGAATGGAACAATACAGTAGATTTAAAGAAGATCTCAAAACAAACTAGGAACTGTTCCTTCAGTTGACCTGCAGTGAGCTCTCTGCAGTTGACCTCACTGACCTCAAGTTCAGGTTTCTAATTTATTGTACAATGCATCACCTCCCTAAATGTTAACCATCCATGTGTGGACACAAACTGACATTTGATATTTCCCTAAAATGTAAAGTTATTTTATACTGTCTTGCATAATATGTATTGTACTGTATTCTATTTTGACTTCTCCAGTCATTGGTATGCAGTATATTTGCAAGAATATTTAAGGTTTTGTAAGGTGTTTCCATTTAGACCATTTACTTTATATAACTACAATTTTTTCTGTGAATTTGGGCGCTAGGAGGCTAAATGCAAGATGACATCTTGCTGTAAAATGATAGAAAATTTGTATCTAAAAGGGATTTAAATTTTTAGATTCGATTGCACACAACAGAATTTGACTTCCACATTTAACCCATCTGTGCAGTGAAGCACACAAGGCGATGAGAATGCGTGCCCAAACCAGTAAGTAGCCCTATCCACGGCACCGGGGAGCAGTTGGGAGATAGGTGGTTTGGTCAAGTCATGACCTGCCCGGGGATTGAATCGGTGACCTTCCAATCACAAGAACAGTTCCCTAACTATTAAGTGATGACTGCCCTGATGGTCAAAACCACTGTTGACAAAAGAACACTAAGTCATTTGCCCTGTAGATTTTTGAGTAATGAAGAGAAAAAACACCAATATGGCAAATCAAGATGTATGTAAATTTAATTAAATCCAATAAGGGCTTCAGACTGTAACTAGAAAAGTGCATGTCTTGAAGAAAAAAACGCGGGATGTTGCGCATTGCTAACATGGCTAACATGCTAAGGTATCCCAGTTGGTTTGTAAGGTGATGCTGTGGTATCTGTGGTGGTTGCTATGATGTTGATAAGTGGTTGCTAGGTTGTTGCTAAGGTGTTGCTAGGGTATATTAGGTAGACCAACTGTTCATCAACCCTACACATTTATGAACCATTTCTTAGGGCATATCTGTAAAAATGCTGATGACAATATGGCAAAAACATGAATGCTATTTCTCTAGAATATAATGACTTCTTCAGTATTTATGCTTCTTAGTGGCTTGTTTATGGTTCCCCCAATTGTCCATCCATCTCACTGCTTGTAGTCCTTTAGCTCTTCTTTCCACTCTTCGACTCTTTTCCAAATAACTGATTTTCTGATTATGGTTTTTGGAATATTTCTTACACAAATCTGGCTTGAATTATTATGTTGCAAGACACAAGTTAGATCTCATCTTGGTGAACAAAGGCTTTCAAATACTGCATTCTCAATTCAGCGTGTTATAATTAAGACACACATGTAAATGAAATGAAGTCATCACACATAAAAGTGAACAAGTTCAAAAGGCCTTAACTATATACAAAGATACATACAATAATATTCAATAATGTAAGAAATGTACCAAATTTCTGAATTTGTATTTGGCTTTTCAAATGTAATAATTTATATATGCCCAGTGGAATCTCAGTCATCGTTTACCCTGGTTATTGTACAATTTGATTATTGTGGACTGGCTTTGTTTCTCATTGTGTCTCTGGCTTTATTTCTCATTGTGTCTCTGGTTTTTGTTTCTCATTGTTTCTCTGGCTTTGTTTCTCATTGTGTCTCTGGCTTTGTTTCTCATTGTG